>PVKV010030498.1:0-22209 GCA_004027835.1 Alouatta palliata | reverse complement strand
TAGAGAAATGCAAATCAAAACTACATTGAGATACCATCTCATGCCAGTTAGAATGGCAATCATTAAAAAATCTGGAGACAACAGATGCTGGAGAGGATGTGGAGAAATAGGAACACTTTTACACTGTTGGTGGGAGTGTAAATTAGTTCAACCATTGTGGAAGACAGTGTGGCGATTCCTCAAGGACCTAGAAATAGAAGTTCCATTTGACCCAGCAATCCCATTGCTGGGTATATATCCAAAGAATTATATATGGTTCTACTATAAGGACACATGTACAAGAATGTTCACTGCAGCACAGTTTACAATAGCAAAGACCTGGAATCAACTCAAATGCCCATCGATGACAGACTGGACAGGGAAAATGTGGCACATATACACCATGGAATATTATGCAGCCATCAAAAAGATGAGTTCATGTCCTTTGTAGGGACATGGATGAACCTGGAAACCATCATTCTCAGCAAACTGACACAAGAAGAGAAAATCAAACACCGCATGTTCTCACTCATAGGCGGGTGTTGAACAATGAGAACACATGGACACAGGGAGGGGAGCATCACACACTGGGGTCTGTCGGGGGTAAATAGGGGAGGGACAGCAGGGGGTGGGGAGTTGGGGAGAGATAGCACGGGGGAAATGCAGATATAGGAGATGGGGAGGAAGGCAGCAAATCACACTGCCATGTGTGTACCTATGCAACAATTTTGCATGTTCTTCACATGTACCCCAAAACGTAAAATGCAATTTTAAAAAATGAGTTTAGAATAATCTTTGATTAAAAAAAAAAACTTAAATGTACATAGCACTTAATAATATTTTGGAATTATTATTATTATAATCACTTGGATAAAAAGGTCAATAAATTATGCTTCTTGTCTCACAGGTGGAGAAGTAACGAAGAATCAGTGGATTAACAGCCATACAACACAAGATACATTCTTGTAATACATGCTAAGTTCTTAAAATGATAGATGTATGTACAAATTTTTGTGGAACCACAGAGGAAGAAGTGATTAGTCTGTGGAGGAAGCATGGAGGTAAGAGGTTGGGCCTTGAAAGTAGAATAAAATTTCCCAAGGCAGGGAAGGACATTCATTCATTCCATAAATATGGCACTGTGTCAGTGGTGGGAAAAAAAAAAAAGCCCATCAACATTGTTCTACCTTCATGAATCTTAGAACTAGGAAGAGAGATCAGTAATAGACAAGTATACAAATTAATAAAAAAATACAAGCAATTAAGAGTATTAGAAAAGAAGAAAGCATCATGAAGAGGAGAGAATAACAGGATACATCTGCTTATATAGGATCACCGTATACACAAAAGGCTTCAGGAAAGAGTCAATATTTAAGCCTAGACCTGATGGATGAGAAGAACCAGATATTGAAACATGATAAGAAGAAACACTCAAGGTCCTGAGAAGAGTACAGTGCAACTGGACAGCAGAGCATGTAATGTAAATGTTGAGGTATTAGCAAAAGGTTGTTACATGGTTTGATATATTTCAGTAACTTTTCAGAAGGACACATTATCTGAGCCAGGCAAATGGTTCCCTATCCATGTTGTCTGACAATATTTTGTCCCATTACTCTTATTGTATTGTGTGTCCATCAGTAAGCTTGAGACGGAGACCTACGAATGCATCTAAACTATTGTGATATACATCCAGAGCTTAGAATGGGGAAGACAAGAGATAATAATCTAGTAATCACAGCTGAGATCACAGAAAAGCCAGGGAATAGATGGATCTCATCCATTACGGTCATGTACAGAAAAATCTACAGAGAACAAATACATCTAATATTTACCAGATAACAGGATAGTACTGTACCCCACAGTTAGTCAGTATATGTTTCTTTGGTTGTATTTTCTAGGTCACCTTAGTGATAAATGCAAACAGCTAAGTGTATGCAGAAAGACATCATCAAGAACACATCAACATCATTCCAGGCCGGGCGCTGTGGCTCACGCCTGTAATCCCAGCTCTTAGGGAGGCAGAGGCGGGAGGATAGCTTGAGCCCAGGAGTTCGAGACCTGCCTGGGCGGTATAGCGAGACCCCGTTCTCCACAAAAAGGAAAAAAACAAAAAGATCAAAAAAAATAAAATAAAATAAGCGTAACATCATTCCAACCAGAGACTCTGTTCTCACTTTCCCACGGTCTGTTCTAGGTATCCTCCCATCCTACTGCCATGGCTGATCAAGCTTTTTAGGCACTGGCAGAAGAATAAATGTATATGTTGAGGGGTAGAGTGAGCTGGGAGGATCAGAGTATGAGATTCTAACTAAGCACTGCCCACCCCCAGGCTCAGAAGCCACTGCCATACTTCTGCCAGGCATCTTTTTCCAAGTTAGTATTCTCATGAAATACACACTCATTCAGCAGTGGCTGCTTTCACCTAGCTGTCCTAAGCTTAAAGCAGAGATGCAAGTTCATTAACTGCTGTCTGGTAAATGGGACAAATGTCCAAAAGCGACCCCTGCCCTGTTCTGTGGATTACAAACACTTGTAGAATTGGAAAAAAAGAAAATAATTCTCAGGTTCTTGATGTGGAGAAATGTGTATGGAGCCTTTGGCAGTGACTCTGAAAGACTGAACATCTCTACCTGCTGTGAACAAGAACTGACATTTAACCAGGCACATCCCCTAACATCAACATATATGTTTTTCCGTTCTTGATTTTATTTCATTAACTCTTACCACATCTCCACTACCCTAAATGCTAGAACTCTGGAGGCGGTGACACTTCTGACCTTTAACAGCACTAACTTTCACAAAAATAAAACCATTTCTCCCAAATTTCAAACACTGCCAATTCCTGCATAGACTCAGGGTGGCCTTGCTTGAATTCCTCATTGATTTTAGATCTCCCTTGGAAGTCCAAGCCCTAATTTGATCTCCTTCTACCTGCCAGAAACATGGTGCTCCTATGATAACATTCATCAGCCTTATTAGTCATGCTCTGAAAAGCATACAGGGGGAAAAACATAAAAACCTTTCTAAAAGTTACTCTGAGTCAGAGATCTGATAATGAGACACACAATACATTTTGTATATTCAAGCTTCTTGGAGATGGAAATGTTGCATCTTTTTAAAGGATACATTAATCAAAAATTACCCCAACTGTTTTCAGTGTTGTACAGGGGCCAGGCAGAAAGGATCATGGTCTTTGGATTTCCTCTCGGAGAAAAGAAAGTATCCTAGTAATTGCTTTGCATCAAAGACAGGGCCCATCTTTTAATAATGCTGAAAATTGCTAAGTATGAGGAAGTGGAGACTTCCAAAATAGACATATTTTGAAAGGTATTTAATGCTGGAAAAATGGAGAATTTGAATAACCTTGACTTTTTAAAACAGACAATGAATTCAAAAGTGATTTCTTCTGAGTCGGAGTTCTGGAAATAAAAACAACTTGTCAATGAGAGAACTTCCAAAAAGGAAAATCCCAATATTGTTTCAGTCTTAGACTGATGGGGACTAAGTTAGAAGTGTCTGAGAAATAAAAACACAGATTTTTAGGAAAATTAATTTTGAATTCAGTTTTTCTTTTTACTTCTCTAATACTATACCACCAACATCATCACCATTATTATCACCATCATCACCGCCACCACCACGACCATCATCATCAGTTAGTATTTATGGATCAGGCACTGTGCTAAGTACACATTTTTCATCGTCTCATTTAGTCCTCTCCAACGCTATATCAATATCATCCTCATTTTATAGTTAACAAAGCTATAATAGAAATTAAGTAGTTTACCCAAGATCACACAGATGCCAAAAGGGAGAGCCAGGATCCAAACTCAGACTGTTTGGTTCCAAAGCTCTTATTCCATGCCTCCTTTCTCTAGACTATCCCTCATAAGGAACCAAGCGCATTCTAACAAGCTAGTAAGCTGACATATCCCTGTCCCCTTTTTTAATACCTTGTGTAGCCTTCTGAATATTTTGTTATTTTCCACAATTTAAAAATCTCCCATATGATAGGAAACTCAATACATTTTTTTTTACAACTGGAATACATTGAGAGAGATGGAAATTATGTATTTTTTTAAAAAGGCTACAGATTCTATTATATATATTCTTTGAATATTTCAAACTCTCTTGGCTGTCTCTAAGTCCCACTTCTGTACTCCATACTCTCTCCTTACCTCTCTAGCCCTCTCTCCTTACCTCACCTTCCTGAAATATATCCCTATTTTGCAAAGCAACAAAGCTTTCCTTATGTTTTTTCTCTTACTGATTTTTTTAAATTCTAATTTTAATCACTAAAATAATTAAGTTAAAATAAATTAAGTAAATTTTTCAGAGAAAAATCTAAAGAATCATCTAAATTTCAGGAAACTCTCATCTTCTTAGGTCCAATTCTCTTCTCATACTCAATACAAAATATACAATGTATACAAGAGGAATGTAGGAAGGAATCAATAATCTTCCGTCTTTTCATTCTCCCTTATTTTAGTAATAGAATCTATGTCCTAGGTTTTAGATGGCATAGCTGCTCAGCAAGAGGTTCCTCTGCAGTAAATTTCTTACCAAAGGAATATACATAAACTTGATTTGTGCAACTTCTGTCTCATTTTATTCAAATGTAAACACTTGTCCTTTACTTTTCTCTTCTCCATCCCACTGGTTGACCACAATAAAGAGGACACTCCAGGGAATGGCAGAATAAAAGTATAATAAATAATAACAAAATAATAACAGTAAAAATAATGGTAGAATAAATATGTCGCTGTACAATTTCATGGGCTACCTCCTGATGGCTATAAGAAAGAAAATTAGCTATCTTATTGGAATTACAGTATTTGGAGGTTTCTCTGTTACAGTGGCTTAGCCTACACACTAATAGTTTTAAATTTGGTACCAGAATATTATGGATTAAGTTGTTTGCCCCAAAAATTTATAGGTTGAAGGCCAAAGCCCCACTGTAATTATACTGGAAGATAGGGCCTTTCAGGAATTAATTAAGGTTAAATGAAGTCATAGAGAGGGGCCCTAATCTCATAGGACTGGTGTCCTTATAAGAGAACATTGGAACACACAGGGAGACATTAGGGGCACAAGTTTCTAGATCAATGCCATGTAAGGACACAGCAAGAAGGGAGCCATCTGTAAGCCAAGGAGAGAGGCCTCTGGAGAAACCAAACTTGTCAACACTTTGACCTGGAACTTTTGGCTTTCAGAAACTGTTAAAAAACAAATTTTGGTTGTTTAAGCCACCCAGTCTTTGCTATTTGTTATGCAGCTCTAGCTGACTGACACACAGAAATGGAAAAGTGCCATCATAACAAAAATCTAAAATATGTGGCTTTGGTATTGTTGCCAGGCTACAGGCAGTGTGGAAGCAGATACTGCAGGACGGAAAACTAGAGACCCTCATTATGTTTTGAGCAATCATTAGGTAAAACTGACATCAGCAACAATTTGAAAGGCAGACTAGCTATGGGGAAAGCGGTTAGAAAAAAGCAGAGTGGTCAATGTATATTGGCTGCTCCTTGCTGATGTTTTTAGTGAGGAACTAAGAAAAGTAGTTGCAGTAAGATGAAAAAATAAGTTTCCAAGTAGATAACACAACGCCATGAAGTACAGTTTCTTCTGCATTCCAGGGAGCAGGAGATGTGATTATTATTCAGTTTTTCTCAACAGTCACCACGGTGGCCTGGCACGGTGGCTCACGCCTATAATTTCAGCACTTTGGGAAGCTGAGACGGGCAGATCGCCAAAGGTTGGGGGTTCAAGACCAGCCTGGCCAACATAGTGAAACCCTGTCTCTACAAACAAGTACAAAGATTAGCCAGGTGTGGTGGCTGGGAGCCTGTAATCTCAGTTACTCGGGAGGCTGAGGCAAGAGAATCACTTGAACCTGAGTGAAGGTTGCAGTGAGCCGAGATTGTGCCACTGCACTCCAGACTGGGTGACAGAGCAAGACTCTGACTGAAAAAGAAAATGTCTCCATTGTGTTACTGGTCAGAATGGGAGTCATTTCAGCAGAAAAGACCAGATGAAGGATGTTGCATCACCACTTAAACTCATAGTTGCAAAGACTTCAAGGTGGCTGCCATTAATTTGAGGGACAGGGGGATGGGCCAAGCGCAATGACTAATAACACATTGCTGGCTTAAAGAACTATAACTAGAGCAGCTCTTTGGCTGTGGCTACTTTCACATGAATTGACTGAAAGTAAATGAACCAGAAACCTCTAGTGCTGATAAAATGCTGTCACCAACGCTACAATGACTCTAAGATGTCAGATAAACTTCCTCCTCCCAAAATTCATAGTAAGTTACCATGAATTCAGTTCAGATGCTGAGACTGATAATGCCACACCCACAAGAAACAGGTATAAAAGGTTTATTACTCACATACTGAGACTTTCCAGGGAGATAGGGCAGTATCCCAAGAGGGCATAACTAGTTTGACTTTTCTCATTCTTAGAGTATGCAGCTTGGGTGAGGCTTCCTGCATGCATGCCAGGGCTTGTGTGATTTGAACTTCCTGCTGGGGCCGAAGGAGGAGGCACCCATGCTTCCATCACTTTGCTCAGACATGGAGCATAAGGAGAAAGGGAATGATGAGGCTTGAAAGATGTCAGCAATCAAACATTAAAAATGGCATTGAAGTCTTTATTACAGTCAAACGAACTAAAACCCTGGCCTATAAAAGCCTATGTTTTTCAGTCTCTAAGGCAATCTAGGTCTAAAAATCCACACCAGCAAGCAGAGGCTGCAAAAGCTATGATGCCTCTCAAAAGTTTCAGATGGGGTCACAGAAGCTGATGAGCAAGAATTTCCCGAGGTCAAACTAGGGGCCACAGAAGACAATCGACAAAGGAGTTTCTTGTAGATAGCAGATTCATGGTTTCACCAAGAAACTCACTTTCTGCTGGGGCAAGGGATCTCCATCATGCCTGCTCAGTAGATTATCATGGCACAGACCATTGATCGCTATCATTTTTGTCTCTACCTTTAGTATTCATTCCTCTCTTTTCAGTTTTAGTAATAGCATCCTATCCCTGGAGTTTTAGTAGGGCACATGTCCATCTAGTTACAGACACATCCCAGTCTTTCTTGAAGATAGGTATAGCTATGTAGTAACTATTCTTGAATGGACTGTGGGCAGAAGTGATGGGTGGAACTTCCTTAAAAGGAAATAGCTTGCTCTCAACTTCCTCTTTTTTCACAGGCTGGGTAGATGAATCCCAGATCCCTTCAATACCTTTGCAAAACAAAGCTACCTCTGGATTGCTATATAAGGAAAAAATAAACTTATATCTTACATGAACCATCATATTTTGGGGTCTCTTTGTTACAGCAGTTTAGATCATTTTCTGATGTATACAAAAGGAAGATGACAACATTAAAAAGGTAAGCTTATTTACCTTTTATGACCTTAAAATGTCCTCTCCTTGTTCCTTTGGATTTTACCTTTAACAAGTATAAATAAGGTGCCTCAAATTTAATTGACTGTAAGCAAGTAAGACCTTAAGACTACATGTCACCTTATGAATTCAGTGTGCTTCTCCCCTTTTCCAAAAATCAACGTACAGAATACAGTTGCATGTACTTTTGGGGCCTAAATGGAAGCGTTAAATGTAAATGTATGAGTCTCAAACTGATAAATGAAAACTCAGATTAGTATAGATCAACTTCTCCTTTTTTCAACACAAATGTATATCCATGCACTATTTTTATCTACTTTGTAATCACTTAATAATAGACAACTGGATAGTGGATAAAGCAGACTTCATCTCCCGTAATGTGATGCAGAGGTGATGGTTTCTTGGATTCCCAGTTGTGTGTCACTCTGTGCTTCAGAACAGCGTTGCTAAGACAACAGGGACGCTGCAAGCGGAAACGAGGATTGAAATCAAGGCACTGGAGCTGCCTCAAAAGATGTCATCAATAGTGTGTTCAAGGCCCTTTTCACAGTGAAACTGTAACTTCTGAATTAGGAAAAAAATAATTGGAGCCAAGCACGGTGGTGCACACCAGTAACCCCAGATACTTGGGAGGCTGAGGCAGGAGGATTGCTTGAGTCCAGGAGTTTGAGGCTGCAGTGCACTATGATTGCGCCTGTGAATAGCTACTGCACTCCAGCCTGGGCAACACAGCAAGACCCCTATCTGTTAAAAAACGAAACACAAAAATAAACAGAAAAAGATTATACTCAATTCAACACCTTTCCACAGACTGTGATTTTCAGTTACTCACATTCTAAGATTTAGAAAACATTGGTATGTGGATTGTAAGTCAGGAAAACATCATTCCATATGTATATTATATATATATATGTGTGTGTGTGTGTGTGTGTGTGTGTGTGTATATGTGTGTGTGTATATGTGTGTATATATATATGTATATAATATATATATGTATATAATATATATATATATATAAATTAGAGCCCCATGGAAATATCTGAGGGGAACTTGTCCTTAAATTCCAATTTACCTTTGTTCTAATAGAAGCATGTCTGAAGAATATCAGAAGAAAACAAAATGAAATTACGTTGTTAGCTGTTCCTCCACTAATGATGTACATCTCACCTAAACAAAGGTTTGACTCTATGTAGTAAATAAATAGGTTTGATGTTCACGGAGACCTGCGATTCATACTTGGAATTTGAGTTCATAAACAGATTCAAAGAAATACGGTCTTTTTAAAAACTTTTGATAAAGGCACAGAAAGCTCATCAGTAGCAATGATGTGAGCTGGGTTGCATCTCCAGGTTTGTCCAAGCAAACTGAACAATGACAGCAATCCTTCTGTTTCAATACTCACAACATCAAGGCAAGGACAAAAAGAAAAAAAAAATGCTTGAACTGATTTTGATGTTTTCTGACCTACAAAAAAGAAAACAGCATTTCACTAAGCTGAAGAGTGTCCTTCACAGTGTGTATATTGTATTGCACACAAATGTTTAAAAATTCATCGAAAACAACAAGAACAGAAGAATAAAGAAGCCCAATGCTTTTTGAGATAGAAACCTTCAGAATCACCTCTCTCTCTCAAGAAGTAACCTGGCAACAAATAATGGTTAGGCAAAGGCAGGTGCTGGAGGATGTTTTCCCAATCTTTTAGAATCCCTTGCTTAAGAGCCACAGAGATAACTGGAGACCGAGTTACCAGTGCACTATTCATTTTCCAAGCAGATGTCAAAAGGTACTCTTTTAGTAGTGGAAACTGAGGGTTACACAGTAAGGTTCGGACTTCGGCAGGAATCCTTGTTGTCAAGTAAAAGTTTAACCTAGCAGAAGTAAATGAAACCCAGATGTCTTCAATTTTTTTTTTTAACCCTAGTGTTCTAAGCATAAAAAAGGAAATAGAAAATAACACAGACCACTCTATTTTAATATTTTAAGTAGCATAAATCATAATGGTTTGTATACTACACTGTACAAATAATATACTGTTACTTTTGAAAGAAAATGAACTTCTTATAGGGTTTTCTGAAATAGTTACTCCACACAGCTAAGAGCTTGACCCTTTAGCCATTGCTACAGCAGATGGAATACGAGCTTCGAGGTTCCAGTCTTCTAGTTGTGCCTGTTTCTGCTGCCACTGAGAGATGAGCCTCTCAGAGCCCCGTCATGGCCCTGTCCATCTCCTGCGCCAGGAAACACCGGTTCCGCAGGTGGACGTGTGCCAATGAGTGCAGCTTCT
Organism: Alouatta palliata; assembly: GCA_004027835.1. Taxonomy (NCBI): domain Eukaryota; kingdom Metazoa; phylum Chordata; class Mammalia; order Primates; family Atelidae; genus Alouatta; species Alouatta palliata. The sequence continues at coordinate 12,538 of PVKV010030498.1, read as the reverse complement.
GTGCTCTGCTTTCCATAAGCCTCCTCCCCCTTTAAGAGAACTTGCGCTTCTTCATGGCTTCCGCCTTGACCGCCAAGCTCTTGGCACAGATGGTCAGGACCACAATGAGAACGCCCACCACAAATGTCACCAGGGGCCAGAGGAAGCAATGCAGGAGGACAATCTCATCATGAGTGCGATGCAGAAGCACGTCGTCCGGTCTGCAAGACAGTGGAGAATAAGAAAGAAAGAGCAGTCAAATGCCTTGGCATGGCACTGAAAACTCTTTGCAACCTAAAGCCAAACTTGCCGTCCAGGCCAAAGGGAATAACCGTTACTGAAAGTAAAGGCTGCACTCTGACTACACACACTGTAATTTTGTGCTTCAAATCCATTACAGAAAGTTTCGAGCTCTTGAGTCAAGTAACTGGTACAAATTTACGCATTAATTATAATATGATTTACATGTCACAAAATGTCAAAAGTATATCTCTTACGATTTTCCTTCACTCTAAGTTACTTAATGTATTCAACTTTCTCATTCATCCTGTAATGTCCACCGGTCAAGGGGCTTGAATCAGTCAAAAAATTACTGATGGGTGAGCATTCTCCAACAAATCCGAACTAGTCCTCAGCTCACAGGTGTGGCCCAAATGATCTTCATTCAGAAAAAAAAAAAAAAAAAAGTCAGTTAAAGCCACTGCTTAAATTTAGTCAGAAGGACAGATAGCGTCACTCTCAATGCAACTCAGCCTCACTATGTGAAGCAGAGGTTTTTATTAATAAGCAGACAATGGCTGAATGAATGCCTTGTTCCATGCTTCTGGGTGAAATTAGTCATCATTTTAAAACACTGACCACTTTCTTGAAAAATCTCACAAAGTCCTAGCAATAGATTTCTATCTTATCAATGTGAGGGTCTACTTCTCAATTCCTGCATTGGTCCCATGCGCAGAAAGTGAAGATGAGATGTACTCCACACGTCATGATCGCTAATCTTTGGCCGTTAGTGAGAGAGCCTGGAGGTTTGCATTTTGTAAGACATTTCCATTTCATCCACGAGGTTTGTTCTGTTACACTAGAGGAGCTGTGTTTCCTCCAGAAAAAGATGAAAATAATGCAGAACGATGAGTCCAAGTGCCCCCAAGAACATCAAAGCCTTCAGAGCACAAGGGCAGTGCACCTAACACAGAAATGCGTTCCTGAAAGTCACTCATCAGTCACAGCGCTCATAATTTCAGAACCTATTTTCTCTGATGATTGACAAAGGATGTTGGGTATTTCTTTTTACTTAAAGTGGAGCTATCATGTGCTATTAACAGAAATAGTTTTACAGACTGGCTTTGAAATGTCAAAATCCCTGCAGTTTTTCCTTTGATGCAAAGTAAAATTTTGAATTTTGCACATAATGCGAGATTTTTATTAATATTTTATTTCATAGTATTTTAATTAAAATTTACATTAAGTAAATGCAGACTCATTTTAACAATTAGGCAAAAATCATCCCAGCTTTCAGAAACTGTGCATTTTTTTTGGAATTACTATGTTAATTACTATATTAATATATACCATTGTGTATATATTAATGTACATATTCTTTTTCTCTGTAGGCCCATTCGGGCTATGACATTGTAATTGCTGCTCTTCTACAAATAGATGCTGCTACTGAGGAAGAGGAGCCTGCCCTTGCTGCAGCCTTATTATTCATGCAAAATTTCCAGAAACTTCATGCTTGGAGTCTAAAAAAGTCAAGGCTGAGGTCTAAAAAGAATCAGGACACAGGACGGCCAGAATCATATTTAAGAGTCTGAAATCCCCATCCCAGCACTGCCACGAATCTTTTCCCAGGCACAGTGCTCACGGCTGTCAGAAACCTCTCCCTAAGTGTGTGCAGGAAGGTAAAAGCTGTTTCTCAGGATGCTCTTTCCTTCTTTCTCTGAAGGACTGTTATGCTCCTCCAGAATCTACTGATACAAAAATAAGTCTTAAATTCTTCATCAATGGCTAAGGGTGCACAACAATGTGAATTATACTTACTACCACTGAAGTATAAGTGGTTAAGATGGCTGGGCACAGTGGCTCATGCCTGTAATCCCAGCACTTTCGGAGGCAGAGGCGGGCAGATTGCCTGAGGTCAGGAGTTCAAGACCAGCCTGGCCAACATGGCAAAACCCTCTCTCTACAAAAAACTAGGTGCCTGTAGACCTAGTTACTTGGGAGGCTGAGGTGGGAGGATCTCTTGAGCCCAGGAGATCAAGGCTGCAGAGAGCCATGAGCAAGCCACTATACTCCAGCTTGGGTGACAAACTGAGACCCAGCCTCCAAAAAAAAAAATGGTTACGATGTTAAGAAAAGAAAAAGGATTTTGGGTGAGGGACTTGGATTTTTTTTAACACTATTTTAATAAATGTGCTTGTAATTTCCATAAGTAATACGTTTTGCAGCTAATTTTCTAGTAAAATGTTTCAGCGTGGATTCTCTTTTGTATTCATACTCCAGTCACTCTTACTGATGTTGAATCCTTTACCACAGTATTGTGCAATTGAGCCAGAAAAATAGCCTAGATGACAGTGGTGGGAATCCTACATATTCTCTGAAACACAGTTTGAAGAACATGTACCAAAAAAGAATGTGAGTAAAAAGAAGAGGAGGAGAGAAAAATAATAACTAGCAAATGCTGGACCCAGATATTTGTTTTATTCAGAAACTTCTTAGCATTCCACCTCCTACCAAAGCACTTGGAGTACAACTTTAATATCTTAAATGACAAAACAACATCAGTCCCTCTGAGTTAGCCGTACGGAATTTGTAATCACTTTGAAAGCATTCTTTGATGTGGAAATGTTATATATAAATGTACATATTTCTTTAAAAATAATTCGTGTCCATTTCCACTTCACACAGCTCTCCGATGCCCCATAGTCTCCTCCAACAGGAAAAACGTTTCTCTGCACAGCAGTGCTCAAGCTTATCATTCAGTTTTTTGATTTAGTAAGATTATCTCTAAATTGCTTCTTGTGTCCTTATTAAAGTCTAGCTAATTCAAACTGGGCTTGTCATGCCTTGATTGAAGGCAGTCCCCTGCCTCAGTTTCCTTCAGTTTTATCAGGCAAGCGGTTTTCAGATTATTTAGCCAAAAATTATCTGCAAAGGGGTTTGGGTTTATAATTCAATTTGTCATAATTATATGGTAGGGAGTAAACTATAATTTCTCTTTAAATAATCACTGTTTGCCATGTGTGGCAAACTGGATAAATGGCATGATGAGATCTGATATAATAAAACCAGGATGGTGACAAGAATATGCAGACAGTAAGCAAAGAAAAGGGTAATTACACTCTATCTAGGGACTTCAAAAAAGTAAGCAAGAGATTTCTCTTGGCGTATGCAGAAACACTAATGAAAAGCACTTTTAAGCCCTGAGTCAAGGTTACAAAAGAAGAGTAAATACTGCGGGAACCCACAGAAAAACTTCCCTAAGCATTGGCACCAGCCTGAGTCAAGGTTTGAAAATATATTGTGATAATAATGAGAGTCGAAAGAGGATCCAAGATGGCAGATTAGACACAACTCCAGCGCACAACACCCAGTGAAAGAGACGCAGAAACCCAGAGATCTCCTAGCTCCAACCGAGGTACCAGGTGCATTTCAACGGGTCTGGTCTGAGGGTGAGCGAAGCCCACTCAGGGCAGACCGAGGCGGGGAGGGGTGCTGCTTCACCCAGAAAGTGCATCTGACCCGCGAGCTGGAGGCTCCACCTCTGGCGCTCCAGTCCAGATATGGCGCTTCCCCCAAGGCCTCAGTAATACACAGAACAGGGGATCTTTGCCAGTCAAGCGCCGGGAATTACAAGTGCAGAGTTGAATAAGAGTCTGCAGACTGAGCTATTGCCCCTTCCCCCACCCAGAGAGAGAGGGAGCTGTAAGCGGGAGCAGCTGGGCGGCCCCTACCCCATGACCAGAGAGAGAGAAAGCTGAAAGGGGGAGACCGCAGGGTGCGGCTGGGCGGGTCCCTAACCTCCCCTACAAACCCCAGAGGGCTGAAGCTCTGACTCTAGTGGGTTGCGTAGCCAGTGCCACAGTCTGAGATAAACCCTGAATGATCCAGCCCTGTGGAGGAAGGGCACAACCCACCACTAGAGGGGTGGGACTGGGCTACATGTTTTAACAAAAAACCCAGCAGCACCTACAGGTCAGTGGAAGAGGCTGGCCTAATCTCCCAGCATAAACGAAAAAGACACAGGAAGCTTCCCTAGTAACCTGAAGGAGTCTCTAGAAACCCAGTAGCGCCCCCACAGGCAGACAAGCGACCTCATCAAGCAGCTCTCTGACACCACAGCCAGGTAAATCCACAAAGATGAGAAAAAACCAGCACAAAAAAGGTGAAACCATCGAAGACCACAACACCTCTTCTCCTTCAAGGGATCACAACTCCTCAACAACACAGAATCACAATTTAACCAAGGAGTGCGAAGAACTGATGGAAACAGGATTCAGAAGGTGGATAATAACAAACTTTTCAGAGCTAAAGGAACACGTTCTAACTCAATGCAAAGAAACCAAAAACCTTGAAAAAGGTTAGACGAAATGCTAACTAGAATAACCAACTTAGAGAAGAACATAAACGACTTGATGGAGTTGAAGAACACAGCACGAGAACTACGTGAAGCAAACACAAGTTTTAATAGCCGAATCGATCAAGCAGAAGAAAGGATTTCAGAGATTGAAGATCAACTCAATGAAATAAAAAGAGAAGGCAATACAAGAGAAAAAAGAGAAAATGAACAAAGCCTCCAAGAAATATGGGATTATGTGAAAAAACCTAATCTACGCTTGATCGGTGTACCTGAATATGACGGGGAGAATGAATCCAAGCTGGAAAACACACTCCAGGATATTATCCAGGAGAACTTCCCAAGCCTAGCAAGGCAGTCCAAATTTCAAATTCAAGAAATACAGAGAACTCCACAAAGATATTCCTCAAGAAGAGCAACCCCAAGGCACATAATCATCAGATTCACCAGGGTCGAAAGGAAGGAAAAAATGCTAAGAGCAGCCAGAGAGAAAGGTCAGGTCACCCACAGAGGGAAGCCAATCAGACTCAAAGCAGATCTCTCGGCAGAAACTCTTCAAGCCAGAAGAGTGGGGGCAAATATTCAACATCCTTAAAGAAAAGAACTTTCAACCCAGAATCTCATATCCAGCCAAACTAAGCTTTGTAAGTGAAGGAGAAATATCCTTTACAGACAAGCAATTATTGAGAGATTCTGTCACCACCAGACCTGCCCTACAAGAGCTCCTGAAAGAAACACTAAGCATGGAAAGGGACAAGTATCAGGCACTGCAAAAGCAAACCAGTTGGCAAAGACCAAAAATGCAATGAAGAAAATGAGTCAACTAATGAGAAAGAAAACCAGCCAGTAACAAAATGGCAGGATCAAATTCACACATAACAATATTAACATTGAATGTAAATGGCCTAAACGCCCCAATCAAAAGATACAGACTGGCAAACTGGATAAAAAGTCAGAACTCGTCAGTGTGCTGTATTCAAGAAACCCATCTCACGTACAAAGACACACACAGACTCAAAATAAAGGGATGGAAGAAGATGTACACCAAGCAAATGGAGAACAAAAAAAAGCAGGGGTTGCAATCCTAGTCTCTGATAAAATGGACTTCAAACTAACAAAGATCAAAAGAGACAAAGAAGGACATTACATAACGGTAAAAGGATCAATTCAACAGGAAGAGCTAACTATCCTAAATATATACGCCCCCAACACAGGAGCACCCAGATATATAAAGCAAGTTTTTAACGACCGAAAACGAGATTTAGACTCCTACACAATAATAGTGGGAGACTTCAATACTCCACTGTCAATATGACAGATCAACAAGACAGAAAATTAACAAGGATATCCTGGACTTGAATGCAGAGCTGGACCAAGCGGATCTAATAGACATATACAGAACTCTCCACCCCAAATCCACAGAATATACATTTTTCTCAGCACCACATCGCACTTACTCTAAAATTGACCACATCATTGGAAGCAAATCACTCCTCAGCAAATGCAAAAGAACAGAAATCATAACAAACAGTCTATCAGACCACAGCACAATCAGACTAGAACTCAGGATCAAGAAACACACTCAAACCCACACAACCACTTGGAAACAGAACAATTCACTTCTGAATGTTGACTGGATAAACAATGAAATGAAGGCAGAAATAAAGATGTTCTTTGAAACCAGAATGAAGACAAAACGTACCAGAATCTCTGGGACACCTTTAAAGCAGTATTGAGAGGGAAATTTATAGCAATAAATGCCCACCAGAGAAGAGAGGAAAGATCTAAAATCGACACCCTATCATCAAAACTGAAAGAACTAGAGGAGCAAGATAAAAAAAAACTCAAAAGCTAGCAGAAGACAAGAGATAACTAAGATCAGAGCAGAACTGAAGGAGATAGAGACACAAAAAACCCTTCAAAAAATCAATAAATCCAGGAGCTGGTTTTTTGAAAAGATCAACAAAATAGACAGACCACTAGCCAGATTAATAAAAAAGAAAAGGCAGAAGAATCAAATAGATGCAATAAAAAACGATAAAGGGGATATCACCACTGATACCACAGAAATACAAACTACCATCAGAGATTACTACAAACAGCTCTACTCACATAAACCAGTAAACCAGGAAGAAATGGATAAATTCCTAGACACTTGTACTCTACCAAAACTAAACCATGAGGAAGCTGAAACCCTGAATAGACCAATAACAAGGGCTAAACTAGAAGCAGCAATCAATAGCCTACCAACCAAAAAAAGTCCAGGTCCAGATGGATTCACAGCCGAATTCTACCAGACGTACAAAGAGTAGCTGGTTCCATTCCTTCTGAAACTGTATCAAACAATACAAAAGGAGGGAATCCTCCCTAACTCATTTTATGAGACCAACATCATCCTGACACCAAAACCAGGCAGAGACTCAACAAGAAAAGAAAACTTCAGGCCAATATCCATGATGAACATCGACGCAAAAATCTTCAATAAAATACTGGCAAACAGATTGCAACAGCACATCAAGAAGCTTATCCATCACGATCAAGTAGGCTTCATCCCGGGGATGCAAGGCTGGTTCAACATACACAAATCCACAAATGTAATCCATCACATAAACGGAACCAAAGACAAAACCCACATGATTATCTCAATAGATGCAGAGAAGGCCCTTGATAAAATTCAACAGCCCTTCATGCTAAAAACTCTCAATAAACTAGGTATTGATGGAACATATCATAAAATGAAAAAAGCTATATATGAAAAACCTACAGCCAATATCATACTGAACGGGCAAAAGCTGGAAGAATTCCCTTTGAAATCAGGCACTGGACAAGGATGCCCTCTCTCACCACTCCTATTCAACATAGTATTGGAAGTTCTAGCCAGAGCAATCAGGCAAGAAAAAGAAATAAAAGATATTCAATTAGGAAAGGAGGAAGTCAAACTGTCTCTATTTGCAGATGACATGATTGTATATCTAGAAGACCCCATCATCTCAGGTCAAAATCTTCTCAAACTAATACGCAACTTCAGCAAAGTCTCAGGATACAAAATCAATGTGCAAAAATCACAAGCATTCCTATATACCAATAACAGACAGAGAGCCAAATCAAGAATGAACTGCCATTCACAATTGCTACAAAGAGAATAAAATACCTAGGAATACAGCTAACAAAGGATGTAAAGGACCTCTTCAAGGAGAACTACAAACCACTGCTCAACAAAGTAAGAGATGACACAAACAGATGGAGAAACATTCCATGTTCATGGTTAGGAAGAATCAATATCGTGAAAATGGCCATACTGCCCAAAGTAATCTATAGATTCAATGCTATCCCCATCAAGCTACCAGTGACCTTCTTCACAGAACTGGAAAAAAACACTTTAAACTTCATATGGAATCACAAGAGACCCCGCATAGCCAAGACAATCCTAAGCAAAAAGAACAAAGCCGGAAGCATCACACTGTCAGACTTCAAACTATACTACAAGGCTACAGTAATCCAAAGAGCATGGTACTGGTACCAAAACAGAGACATAGACCAATGGAACAGAACAGAGACACCAGAAGAAACACCACACATCTACAGCCATCTGATCCTTGACAAACCCAGCAAAAACAAGCAACGGGGAAAAGACTCCATGTTTAATAAATGGTGTTGGGAAAACTGGCTAGCAATGTGCAGAAAGCAGAAACTGGGCCCCTACCTGTCACCTTACACTAAAATTAACTCCAGATGGATCAAAGATTTAAACATAAAACCTAACGCCATAAAAACACTAGAAGAAAACATAGGCAAAATCATCCAGGACATAGGCATAGGCAAGGACTTCATGACTACAACACCAAAAGCAATGGCAATAAAAGCCCGGATAGACAAATGGGATCGAATTAAACTCCAGAGCTTCTGTACAGCAAAAGAAACCATCATTAGAGTGAACTGGCAATCAACAGAATGGGAAAAAATTTTTGCAGTCTACCCATCTGACAAAGGGCTAATATCCAGAATCTACAAAGAACTAAAACAGATATACAAGAAAAAAACAAACAACCCCATTCAAAAGTGGGCAAAGGATATGAACAGACACTTTTCAAAAGAGGACATATATGAGGCCAACAAACATATGAAAAAATGCTATCATCACTGGTCATTAGAGAAATGCAAATCAAAACCACACTCACATATCATCTCATGCCAGTTAGAATGGCGATCATTAAAAAATCGGGAGACAACAGATGTTGGAGAGGATGTGGAGAAATAGGAACACTCTTAGTTGGTGGGAGTGTAAATTAGCTCAACCATTGTGGAAGACTGGTGATTTCTCAAGGATCTAGAAATAGAAATTCCATTTGACCCAGCAATCCCCCTATTGGGTATATACCCAAAGAACTACAAATCGTTCTACTATAAAGACACATGCACACGTATGTTCATTGCAGCCCTGTGTACGATAGCAAAGATCCGGAACCAACCCAAATGCCCATCAATGATAGACTGGACAAAGAAAATGTGGTACATATACGCCATGGAATACTACGCAGCCATAAAAAACGATGAGTTCGTGTTCTTTGTAGGGACTTGGATGAATCTGGAAACCATCATTCTCAGCAAATTGACCCAAGAACAGAAAGCCAAGCACCGCATGTTCTCACTCATAGGTGGGTGTTGAACAATGAGAAAACGTGGACTCAGGGAGAGGAGCATCACACACAGGGGACAGTTGGAGGGGGTAGGGGAGAGACAATGGGGGATGGGGAGGGAGGGGAGGATGGGGAGGGATAACATGGGGAGAAATGCCAGATGTAGTATGCACCTAAAGTAAAATAAATAAATTATAAAAATAATAATAATAATAATGACAGTCAGCATTTATGATGTGCTTTCTACCCTCCAGGTGCCGTGGTAGGACATTCAGACTCATCTGATCCTTAAAATGACCCTCTGCTCAAGTAACTTTTAATTTTCACTTTATAATGGAAGAAACTGAAGTCTTAAAGAAAGATTAGTTTCCCCAGGATTACACAATTTAAAACAATGACACAATTTGAAACCCTGTCCATAAGATTTTTTAAATTGTACTGTTTATTTACCCTTAAGCCAGCTTTTCTCAAATGAGAATCACTTAACAGTGCTTACTGAAGTGCAGTTTCCTGGTTTTCAACCCTTGATTTATTATAATCAACATCTGAGTTTGTGGGATTCAGAAATCTGCATTTTGGAGCAGCTCTGGGATGATTCTGATGTACACTTCGGTTTAAGAAGCATTGTGTAAAGTTCTAATAGTTAAAAAAAAATACATGAAACACAATGCTACTTAGCTGGCTATGTCCCAAAGTGCCTAACTGATACTTATGTTCGGGTCATTTTCATGATCTCTGCATATTTTTGTGCAGAATGCACACTGCATAAAGGTATCCTGGAATAAGAGAGAAGAACAGCTTATCAGGAGGGAGAACTACTGAGGGATGGGGAGCAGATTAAAAGGTGGAACTACAGATCTTGATGCTAGATTTGCCTGGGGGGGTCTTGGTTTTCTAACTGGCAGAAAGGCACCCTATAAGCTAGCAGCAGTACTAGTCAAATGAGATTTAGAAAGACAAAGATTTGATGTATATCATCCTAAATATAGAAAATATATTCCCTTTGACTTTGTCTCACCAAATGGGAGTTCTTCCATTACACACTGCTTGTTCTGCTGGCTAACAGAGAAAAATGGTAGCGTCATCTTCTACTTTTTTCAGTGGAATGAGAAATTTTTCAGCTTAACCAGTTCATGTAAAAATCTGAACTGCTTTATAATTTACTGGTATCATATGATGTTAACTGAACAAACCAAGAGCCAAGATGATCCACTCTGAAGTGTTTTCTCTGAGATACTACAGGAAATGAAAATTTTTCTAGATTTACATTCACAAGTATTTCTTGCTTCTCTGAGCAGAGAATTTTGTTTTTCATGTAGGCTACTAGAAAGTTAAAATTTTGGTTCATCTCAGCAAGATGATATGACATTCTTGTGTCAACCATACCCTTAATGCCTTGCCTTTTTCCCCTCACACATTTCTAGTTTATTTTATACCGCTAAATCTTCGTGATCTTTAGAGGACTCTTTAAATCCCCCCCTTTTTTTTTCTGAGACAGGCTCTCACTCTGTCACCCAGGCTGGAGTGCAGTAGCACTCCAATCTTGTCTCACTGCAGCCTCTGACTCCCAGGTTCAAGTGATCTTCCCACCTCAGCTTCAACAGCTGGGACTACAGGCACGCACCACCACATCGGGCTAATTTCTGTATTTTTTGTAGAGATGGGGTTTCGCTATGTAGCCCAAGCTGGTCTTGAACTCCCGAGCTCAAGCAATCTGCCTGCATTAGCCTCCCAAACTGCCGGGATTACAGGCGTGAACCGTTGCAACCTGTTAAAAATGCTTTTTACTTATCAAATATATCACCCTAGGTTTTGACAATGGCTGAAGAGCAAATCGTTCAAGACTCAAATCACTGAGGTGCCTGAAGTGTTCTGTGTTTCTGGGTAAGGGTGTCTCATCAGGTTATATTCCCAACATGGAAGTGGCACAATAATTTTTTATAATGAAAACCAAAGATTACCTGACATGTGATCTTTCCCAGATAACTCTGCTTGAAGCTGGGTTTCAGATAGCCTCAGAAAGTTCTCTACAGAAATCTCAAGGGTATAAATAAACATTTAAATGAGATGCCACAAGTGAAACAGGTAACTATGTCATAGATTTTTCAGGCAGAAGTTACTGATCATTGACATGTAATCTAGAAAGCCTTGATGTGGGTATTACTCAATTTTTTTTTTTTTTGGGCAAAACTCCATGCTATTGGAATTTCTAGAACGAGATTGTATTAAACCCAACCCATGAAAATATATGACTTGGTCTACTGATTCATGACTTTTAAAAGATTTCAAAGATGTTAAAGACTGACAGAGGAAAGTGTTGAATTTGGTTCTGGCATAATTGAGCTGACCTTACTGATAGTAATTAGCCAATGTGTCTAGTTGTTTGATGCAATCATAAGACCTTGTTAAGAGAAGAGCAGAGCATACTTGTCTTCCTATGCAATCACAGGAAGGCAACCTAAAAGCTATACCAAGTTATGTCATATATTACAATGGGATTACAGAGACCAGAAAACAGAGATCCTTTGTAGTATTTTTTCTTTTTTTTGAGACAGAGTTTCACTCTTGTTACTCAGGCTGGAGTGCAGTCATATGATCTCGGTTCACTGCAAACTCTGCCTCCGCTGCCTCCTCCTGCCTAAGCCTCCTGAGTAGCTGGGATTACAGGTGTGTGCCACTACACCCAGCTAATTTGTATATGTTTAGTAGAGACAAGGTTCTGCCATGTTGGCCAGGATGGTCTTGAACTTCTGACTTCAGTCGATCCCCCAGCCTCGGTCTCCCAAAGCACTGGGATTGCAGGAGTGAGCCATTACACCCAGCCTTTGCAGTATTCTTTATGTTGAACTGCTCTATTGTGGGGATGCACTCAGAATTTCAGCATCGGTTTGAAGATTATTTTAAGCTGAAGACATTTTAGATTCAACAAGTGCTAAACGAAGCTTTCTTGGATCTTCTCTTATCTGACTAAAAGCAGCAGCTTCTGAGATTTGAGGCTACTGTAAATCCCTTTTCCAGGGGAATTTTGTGGCCCTCAGGAAGACAGAAAGACCACTAATACTCATAAAGAAAAACATTATCACTGACTTGTTCTCCTAAAAACCTATTTGTCCTTCCCATAGGAAATTTTTCTTCCTCTCTTTTTTCCCTACTAAGTTAGGTAGATAAGCCCTCAATCTAAACAATTCTTATGTACTAATGTGAAGCCCGATGCTCATAAAAATATTAACATTGATACACTGACAAAATGTGTATGCTGTTTCTCTGGTTAATTTATCTTTTGTCAGTTTAATTCACAGGCCCCAGTCACTAAACCTGAAAGGGTAAAGGAAAAGTTTTTTGTTTGTTT
>PVKV010030497.1:0-22208 GCA_004027835.1 Alouatta palliata | reverse complement strand
TATATATATATATATATATATATATATAAAGAAATTACTTGAAATAAAAATAAAGATTTTTATACAGATAAAAAAAAAAATAAAAAAAATAAAAAACCCAAAAAAAAAAAAAAAAAAGTGGGAGAGAGGCAGATGAGTATGTCAGAGTGATGAGGTGTGAGATGGACTTGACCTGCTGTTGCTGGGAGGAAGGAGATCGTGAACCAAGGAATGTGGACAGTCCCTTAAAGCTGGAAAGTGTGCATTGAATGTCTGGAAGATGGAAAAGACAAACCCCCAGAAAGGAACAAACTCTTGTGGACACCCTGATTTTGGTCCAGTGAGATATGTTTGACTTGTTAACCTACAGAACTTTATGATAAATTTGCGTTTGTTGTAAGCCACTAAATTACGGGAATTTGTTACAGCAGCAGACAGAAAGCTAATAGACTCCCCTTAGTCTAAGATTATCTACTACTGATTCTTTCTAGGATTATAGCTTCCTGTATGTGGATTTACAGCCACATCACCCAGCTTCTTTGAATTGCTTACAGTGTATAGTGTCATGATAAAGCCTTTCTATGGGTGAAGTATATATACTTTAATATGTGCATACTGTCACATTTTGACTATTTTGGAAGACTTTCACCTCTGCTTCTTGTCTTTGAGGCTGATGAATGTGTTTCTAAGTTATAAATTTAATATTAAGGGATTCATGAATTATTGTTATTGAACCCAAACAATGTGTTAAGTAATCATTAGGGCCAGGAAAATCTCATGCTCATACAGAATAATGATATCTCGTAATGTATATCTTGGAAAGAGTTTTGTTCAACTTGAGAAATATTAAATTTTTTTCTATTTTTTCTTCTTAAAAGATTGGCAAAGGAGAGAGCAAGTTGCTAAATGTTTATTTATTATTGTTCTCCAAAGAATAAAACACTTTCCATAGTCCAACTCCAGCAGTAAATAATAATGAATGCTCCAAAAATAAAGGAGCAATAGATTAGTATTGTAGGGCTAAGGGCCCCACAGGGTCGTGGGGTGTCCCTTATGCTGTGCTGAGGCGTGGGATCTGAGAAGTAAAGAGACAGGACACAGAAGTACAAGGAAAATGCAGCTGGGCTCAGGGGGGCCATGCCAAGTGGAGGTGGACGAATCCCTGAATGTCTAGAAGTGAGTGTATTTATTGGGTATAGGTTAGGGGGTAGGGTAGTGAGTGAAGTCATCTTTAAGGATAGTGATAGGGTTGTGAGCAATAAAACAAGGGGTCCACCTCCATTACATCACCTAGGCTAGAAGGTGGACAGTATGCAGCAAGGGGTCCACCCCCATTAGGTCACCAAGGCATGGAGCTGGGCCGTGCGCAGTGAAGAGCGTGCAGTGTGCAATACCTCTATCTATGGGCATGCTACTTCTAAGAATATAGGAGGATGCTTAAGTCACACAGCAGTGACAGAGCTGTCAGGGTCTACCGCCACCTGCTGGCAGCTTTCAATGAGTTCTATAGGAGGATGCTTTTGAGCTAGCACAGTAAAAATAGCTGATAAAGTTCACAGTCACCAAGGTGCGATTATCCAGAGGGGTTTTGAGCCCTCGGATGCCCGAGAGATTGCTGGTCTTAGGGCAGCCTTCCACAAGAACTGGACGCAAGGTCGTACAACTCCTTTATCAGGAGGAGTGGCTCTTGCCCCAAGCCTGCTATACAGCAGGTATCTTTATGATACTGAGCACTGCCGCCTGGGCCATGGATTCTTGTCCTGGTATAACTGTTTTTCCCTTAAATCATGCTTTGCACCATGTCTGCTGTGGACATTCCTCCGACTATAAGCTGCTCATTCTTTAATTCATGCTCTGTACCGTTTCTACTCTAGGCATTCCTCTGATTATGAACTAAGATATAGTTATATGTATATATATACATATATATATATATGGAAATGAGTGGTAAGATATTCTTTAGGCACTCATTCTATGAATTAATATATGATTATATGTAGAGGATTATATAAAGGGAAATAACTGAGTAGTAACACTGTAAACTGAGATACTCTTCAGGCACTAATTGTGCCAGGATTCTGCTTGGCTCTCCTTCCTCAGTGCCTATATGGGGGATTACCCACATAGCATTAGAATTGTTTTTATTACAAAGTCAGCATCTCTGCCAGAGCTGCACAACCCCAAGGTGGGGTTGTTAGAAGAAAACTGCCATATTTCACAGAACCTGAGGAAAGAATGCAGCAGACCTCAGGCAGAATTCAAACACCTCCGGCTCTGCCCCTCAATGTGTATTGGCTCCATGGCCACCTGTAGCTCCCAAGTTTTACATGTTATTGATCCCCCAAAGAGACCCTTTAGTTCCAGGGAAGGGTCAGCTTGGGTCAGGTGCCCACCCCTTCACCAGTCAACTTGTCTCAGTTAATGCAGTCACATTATATAATGGTTGCTCTGGTCAGTGACCATGTGGATAGATACAGCATTTTCTCAAAAAAAAAAAAAAAAAGTCACAGAGGAGTGGTGGTGGCAAATAAAAGTATCGGTGTTTGCTACAAGGTACTGCAGCTAAGATGTGAAACCTTCCAGACACACCTTAAGGACTTCTTTGTCCCTGGAAAGTGATTTTTCTGGGGCTGTTTAGGTAGAAAGGTGCATTAATGGTGCCACTGTTAGAATCACTGGCAGTCTTTTCTTGAACCTGCAACTCCAATAGTTAAATCTCCTACTCCTATATGGTTACATAATCATTTTCTAGAGAATTCTGTTTCTACTATCTAATGCAGTAACTGACTTAAAAGTAAGAAGCATTACTTTTAGACTCTAATGTGAGTGGTGGTATTTGTTTCAATGGAGGTGGGATGAGGTATGTGTTCACTTAAGCTTTACATAAAAAGAAATGTACATGTGTAAATAAATATATATGCCTTGTAGAAAAATTAGCCATAATCTTACTACCAGAAGATAACTGCTGTTAACCTTTTGTGTGTGTATATGTGGTGGCTGCTTCCATGTTATCTCCTGGCTCTTTTTACTTTTCCATCAGTTCTCTAACACTTGTTTAATTAATTTCTTATATTATTATGTTAAGATAATAGGTGTTGTTATTATTTTACTAAGTGGACCATGATTGAAACCATCAGAGTTTCCATTTCAGGTGGTGACCAAGATGAGCACTAGGAAAAGTGTGGGTGGAATTTAATGGGCTTCTAGTTGGTATGAGTTGTCCTCAGATTCAACCACTTACTACTATACTGTTCAACATATATGAAAATACTTATTTGTGCTTTACCTCTTAAGCAATGAATTTAGGGCTGGGAGCACCGGTGAAGAAAGTGGGAAGGAAGTAGTTTCAGCTCCTTTGCTGCTTTCATAACTTCGTTACTGATGGAAGGGTCCCAAGGGACTAGAGATGACCTAGTCTGGCCCTGCTTAGTGGCATCAGTAAAATAACTGCTTGAAAGCCAAAATCAAGACAGTGATTTTTCTTTTTTAGACTAGTCAAATGCAGTAGCCAGAAGGCGGGAAAGAGTAGAACAAGAAGTTAGATCTATAACTGACTATGAACATCAACTAACAGTGACATTTTAAAACAGAAAACATCTGAGCTTACAATCACAATAAGGTGTGACAATGAAATTTCACGTTAGTTCAGAGTGCCTTTTTATAATATCACTTTTGGTGTCTTGAACATTTTTTAATCCTCCAAAGTTAGGTTAGACGCCTTCTTTTTAACAGCTAAGCAAAAGAATCCCCTGAAGCCTCCAAAGCTCTCAAAACAATACTGACCTAATTTCTAGAGACGTATTATACAGTGTTGAGTGTGGGCTCTGAGTCATACTATGTGGGTTTATCTACCATTCCTGTAATTAGACATAACTCAGATTCCTCTTTTAAGAAACAAGAATTAAATAGTGCCTCCTTCATAGGGTCTCTGTGAAGATCAACTGAGATAAAGCATGTAGTCTCCTTTCCACAGCATTACACACAGTACATGTTCCTCTGAGTTGCATGGAACACAGTTAGGTCCTTTATTTTTTTTGAGAAAGGGTCTTGTTCTTGTTACCCAGGCTGGAGTGCAGTGACGCAATCTTGGCTCACTGAAACCTCTGCCTCCTGGGTTCAAACAATTCTCCTGCCTCAGACTCTCTAGTAGCTGGGATTACAGGCGCCTGCCCCCTACACCCCGCTGATTTTTGTATTTTTAGTAGAGACGGGGTTTCGCCATGTTGGCCAGGCTGGTCTCAAACTCCTGACCTCGTGATCTGCCCACCTTAGCCTCCCAAAGTTCTGGGATTACAGGCATGAGCTACCACACCCGGCTAGGTCCTTATTAATGGTCATATATAATATTTCTGAACTGCAGAGAACATTACTACATCTGGGTAGGAAGAAAATCTTTAAATAATATGAAATAATATTCATACAATTTATTTTAATATAATTTTCCAAATTTAATTTCATGTTCACCTTTAATATTTCCTAAGGATTCAAGAATCAGATGCAGGGATTCTGTTTCTGTTTTTGTTGTTGTTTTACAATTAGGATTTCAATGTGGAATCTCAGATTTCTTTTGTGAACTCCTTTACTGTCAGAAAATTAACCAGAGATACCAAATAAATGAAGATGGGAAAACACTATAAATACATTTGATATAAAATATTTTTTAGATTTCTGTATTCTCAAGAAGTTATGATTAGGACATGTTTACATAGCCAAACGAAACCTCTGGCCTCTGCTAGAAAAATGTATTTCTCTAATTATTGAAAAAAAAAGCAGGCATAATTCCAAAATATATTATTTGAAAAGTTCTAGTGTTACCAGTGGTGAGTACTGGCAGGTTCCACAGTCCTTGATCTTTGTCTTCTTGGGAGAAAGAATTAAGCCAAGAGACTGAAGTAGATTTAAGGCAGAAACAAGAGTTTATTGAAGCAAAAAAAAAAAAAAAAAAAAAAAAGTACACTTGGATGGAACCAAGGGGGATGTCAAAGATTGAGAACCCAGCTTGACCTTTGTCTTGGGGCTCTCAGAGATTTACTCTTTCCTATTTTTTTTCCTGGTCTCTTCCCCTCCCTGTATATGCATTAGTTTGCCAGTGTCTGGGAAGGCCTTTTGGTGGCTGAAGTTATGCACATACTCTCTTAGGGCAATTTTCCCTTGCTGGGCTAGTACCCCCGGCCAATTCCCATGGGAAGGTCATATATTGGTCAAATTCCATCATTTGCCCCTTCCTGCACATGCCTGGACATGTTCCCAGAGGAAGATCAAACTCTGCCATCTTAAGTTCTTATTGTCTTCACATCAGATTTAATAAAATAATTATAAGTCAAGGGTCAGAATACCTGTATGTTTATGGAGTAAAACCAGCAACAGTCAAAACTCTTATTACCTTTAAGTGTAAAAATGTTTTTATTCACAACCATTTGTGAATTACCATTTGTTACCATTCCTTCAAAAAATTCTTTATGAACAAAAAGCCAAGAAAAATTACAATAGTAGCTTATGCCAAACCAAAAATATACATCTGATGTATACAAACTTTAAAAAGCATTAACACAGGCAATGTGAATATAGATTACCTTAAAAATATTTCCAAGACACAGCTACAACTTAAATTATGTTAAGACAGATATAAATAATAGCATTACCTAATGTATTCTATTTACATATTTAAAGTGTCATATTAATTTCTATAACATAAAAAAGGAGATAAAACTACAGATGTTGTTGCTTAGCAGTTCAAATATTGAAAGGGCCACATGATTTTTTTTAAAGTATAGCAAGAACTTTAGGTTACTATTTATATTGGGACCTTCCTATATTTATAAGAACATGCACTGTCATTGTTTGTTACAAGAGAAAGAAACTTAAAAGACACTACGGAAAAAACAAAAAAGAGTTTGCTTACTAAAATCATACGAAATCCTCAGCAAAATCAAGGAAAGCAATTATGGAGTGTTTTCTATCCTTGACCTTTTATATTGACACACAAATTTCAGAGAAAAGAACAGTTAATTGTCTATCACAAAATGCAGTTATAGATATTGATATGCTTAGTTCTATCCTATTAAAGCACCTTGTACTACAAGGTAAAGGAAAGCTTAATAAAATCAACAGAGGCTTTCATACCAGAAATAATTTTATTTGAAATACCCGTATTACTTTTTTAGATTTTCCTTTCTTAAATAATGCAGAGAATATGTTCTGTGTAAAATCTATCTAAGATCATTCATTGCAAATATAGAATTTTAAAAAAATAATGGCACCTAAAAACTTAACACTGTATATCAATTAACGTAAAGTCAATATGGTGGCATGTTAGATGAATTGGAAAAACCTAAATATATATATCTTCTTAAATATTATTTTTTATTATTACCAACTTGAAATGTCCAAACTCTGAAGGGTTATTTTTATCATATTATCTTTTGCTCAGATTGAATCAACATTATCATACTAGGACATGTAATAAGTATAGAAAGAAACCAATACTTCAGCATTTCTTAGAGTCATCCACTCAAATCACTTGTGCTTACTATTAGATAATAAAATCCAAAGAAGTCATAGAAATAAATAATGCTGGAAAAGGGAACAATATTCTAAATCTGAATCTGACAATCCCTCCTCATGCTCCCTTCACATCTGCTGAGAATTAACAAAAAAAGTCTTAATATTTTCATAGTTAGACAATGAAATAGGCTTCAAAATTATTCAAAGTAAAATTAATTAAAAAAGTTTAAAGTGGAAATCTACCATAGTTAACAGAAATGCTATAAAGAAAAGACTTAAAGTAAATTTTATTGGTAACATGACAGGACCATTAAATTGGTCTTGAAAAGCAGAAGGCAGATGATGAAATTGCACTTAATTCTGAAGCAATTCAGATCCTATCATCCCTAATCCTTTCTAATAAAATAAGCATTTACAACATGGTTTCTTACACGTCTCCCTTACAAAAAGGCTCAGCACAATCATTTATACATTCTAGTTGGTTTTTAACATTTGGTCATAACTGATAAACAAGGTCACATGATTTTACCCTATCGAGTCTGTTGATCTGTGTCGGAACGCCTTATGCCAGAATCAGACAGTTCTAATACAGGATTTACAAATCCAGAATACTCAGAATTTCCATTATCATCCATTTCAGCACTAACAAAATCATTCTCCCACTCTAGCCCATTGGAATCATCAGAGGCTGATGTAGGATTACTTCCAGTCTTCTTGTTGCTAAACTTAAGTGCTGCCCGTAGAATGTCTTCCTCTGTTTTGGAACGTTCTCTCATCGGAAGCATTCTATTCATTCCTACGATTTGAACAGAGATTTTACAAATCTCGGAATAGTTAATAAAGCTATATTTAAAAACTTCCAAGTTTAGCAATATAGTTTTTATGTAACTATCAGACTTGATTTGTGAATTAAAGACCCAGTCCCATGGAGGCCTTCTTAAAGGAAATTGTTAGGGTCTAACCCTGAAGTATGCCTCACATAAAAATAAATATTAACAATCACCAAAGGGCCATTTTGATGCATCATTGATCATCTGATAAGATGAAATTCCTGAAGAGTCATAAATAAAAGAGAACGAATGGAGGATTTCAATTGCTGTTAAGTCTTATATGGCCAAGTCAGTATGCCTGCCAAAGTCCTTTCCTACCCACATAATTTCATTTCCCAGAGAATGACAATCACTCTAATGATAACATATACTTTTCCAGCACTTACTAGGTTCCAGTTATATACATGTCACAGATATTAACTGATTTAATCCCCAACAACTCTATGGACTACAGGACTATCATTATTCTCATTCTATAGTTGAGGTAACTGGGACAGAAAGGCTAAGTGATCTGGGTAAGGTCACACAGCTAAAAAGTGGTGAAGCAAGAATTTTAATCCATTCAGTCTGACTCCAAAGCCTATGGTCTTACGCTCTTCTGACTCTACCACAACAGAGTAGAGACGTTTCTATGGGAAACTGTTCTAGATCTAATTCTGAACAGAATAAAATTGGTAAAGTGAAAGTGTCAGTAATACTGAAAGAAAAAAACAATGTCATTTTACTGGCAGAAGGAAGGGAGAGAGGACAGAAGATAAATTTGAATCTGCAAGTACGGAATCAACACTGGTAATAGAATTAAAATCTAGGATTCACACAGAGATTTTAAAAATATTCTTAGACCCATTTAATAATTTTCTTTTTTGACCTTAAAGATCAGATCCCACCATAAAAGAACATTTAAATCTGTATCAGTGTTTTCTGTCACTACTGAAAAATCACAAACTCAACCCAGGAAAGCAAGTTATCTCTATAGATAAGATAAAAATGTGAGCTAGATACTAAATAATTTTGTAGATTTGTTTCTGGTAGATTTGTTTCTGTGGATTTATCTCTAAGAAGTTATATTTAACTTCTGGCTTTAGACTGTCCACAAGGGGGTAGTAATCCTTCATATTGAATAATGTCATGGGCTTGGGATATAAAAACCTTGAAAAAATTAACATTTATTTTCTAAATCTACAAAACATTAAAAATGAAGCAATTTTCTAAAAATATTTATCAACAATGATAATCAATACAATAACAGTCTAAAAAGTGTTTATATGATTTTTCAAGGCCTTGGATTTATTTCCATTTAAATAAAGACCAAGGTAGATTCATATAAATCAACACAGATTACGTTAACTTTTTCAGGTAAAATTGTGAATTATAAAATACCTTCTTCATCTTCCCACTCTAGATCTAAGGATGTGCTGTCGTCGTTTCCACTAGTTGATTTAGTTTTGGTCATTAAATCACAACTGCTTTCTGTATTAGGTGTCAGAACCGTGGCATCTGATGAGAGTCCTAGAACATACACCAAGGACAACGGAAGGGTTTCATCTGTCCTCTTCTACCACAACAGCCAATTCACTTTGCAACAATTATCTCTCTCTAAATATGATTACTTTTAGCTTCATAAGAAATAATGCTGGAAATTATATTGGTAAGTTTCTGTTAGGAACACTTAAACTTTTTTCTTTTTTTGCCATCTAAGCACAGCAAACATGCAAATTTAGATGATTATAAACTTTTCAAATATGGTGAACTCAGGGTCGTGTTTTTAATAGTCAATTACAAAGGAGCACAAAAAATGAATGAACAAAAAAGATAAAACAAAGAGCAGCCTATATTTTCAAAAGGAGCCACTATTATGCTTCCACTATTGGGAAGCATACAAGTTTCTGCTTTTGAAACTTGAGGAAATATTTTAATCTTATAAAGCAATTTGTAATAAGTAAAAAATAAGCATACTCTCTACTTATATGTTTACTGCATAAAAAAGTATATAGAAAATACTTTAAAAGACTTACTACTACTTCGAAAAATTTCATACTGTGATTTTGTATTTCCCAAACAAGATTCGAAGTCATCTTCTGGTCCTGAACTGTAATAAAAGTGAAATAATTTTTTAATATATTCATGGTAGATGCAATATAACAAATATTTAAGCTAATGATAGCATTTTGGCTTGAAGACCTATGCCATACAAATTCATAACTGCTGTACAATTAGAATAAACTAATGAAAACAGTTCTTAGTTTTCTTAATACTAGCATGAAACTGAAAATAATAAGATTTTGGATAATCTTGAAGTCAAATCTCCAAAGCTTAGCTATAAGTTCAACTTTACAATAAGCATGAACATAATTCTTTGAATGAGTAGCGATACTTATGGAAATGTGACACTGAAATGTCTCTTCCAAAAAATGACCACACATAAACTTTATTACAAGAAAAGAGAGGGAATAAGGAAAAAACAAACAACTAAGGTATAAAAGTCACTCAAAGGCATTCAGCTACTGTATCACTTCTATATGGGAAATGTGCACTCTTAAAAATGCAAGAGAATCAGTTTAAATAAATAATGATCATGTTTCAACTTAAATCCTCTCAGTATTCTTCTAAGATAGTGTCTTTTAGAAGGAATGATTTTTGGGGAACACATAAACATGAGTACATATACACACATCCTGAGGTGAATGATGCTCTATGTGGCAATAAAATCTTCTACCACAAAGGGAGGGAGGAATATGTTTCACCATTTACCTTTGATATTCTCCATTGTTGGAAGGATGATATTGCTGCACAATTCTCTGCCTTTCTTGCTTTGGAAACATAATGTAATAAGAAAAACACTCTGCTGTAAAATTATATATTTTAAAATCACTCATGCAATACCAAAAAGCATTTTTTTCTAGTTTCTAAAAAAAAAAAAAAAGTTATTCTGTGGATATACTTTTCCTTAAATCTATCACTATTCAATTCTATATCCCTTTATTTACGGGTAGAATTTTTCTGAATTTATCAACGTATAATCTAGAAGTGGCCAGAATATTCATAGTGTTGTTGAAAAACAACTTTTTTTTTTTTTTTTTAATAGAGACAGGGTTTCACCATGTTGACCAGGATGGTCTTGATCTCTTTACCTTGTGATCCACCTGCCTCAGCCTCCCAAAGTACTGGGTTTACAGGCATGAGCCACCGCGACCGGCTTTTTTTTTTTTTTTTTTTTTTTTTAACAGATAGCTATTGATATCTTTAACATATTTAGTATACCCAAGAACTTCCAACCAATGGAAAAATGAGGAGCAGGAAAGGAATAGTTAAAATGATACATGAAGTTCTATTCTGGGTAAAATAAGTAGCAATAAAACAAAAGATTTATAAGATCTGGCTGAGTTGACTCAGAAATAAAAGCAATTGACTAAGAAAGAACTGTCGGAGTTGTGGCTCTGATAGCTATCAGCTATGTATCCCTGGCATGGCCTCTATTTACTGCTCCTTCATCTATAAATTATAGATAGCTATATTACTGCTCTAACAAACTCAGGGTTACCATGAAAATCAAATGACTTGGCGGGTGTCTGTGTATGTCTGTATGTCTATACACTGTAATATGTTCCTACATCAAACATTTAACCAGGGTAGGAAAAACTCAGAGAACCTTGGAAATCACCCATATGGATGTGCATATGGAATGCTTTGCCTTTAAAAGGGAAGCAGTTACTTTATTACAGTAAAAAGAGTATCTATATGATAACCAGAAAATACTTTTATTTCTTAGAAGGTAAAAGTTAAAAACTTGTTCATTATTTAGAACTGACTTAAAAAAAAGATATTCCCTCATATAATCTGCTGAAACAGAAGAGAGACATGAAGGAAAGAAGTGGGGAGAAGGACACAGTTCACATGGAAATCAGTTAACAATATGAGAGGCAGTTTCTGTAAGGTTTACTATGTGACATATCTTTATACTATTTATATTAACACTAAAGAGGTGAATCCAAAGAGGTAAAATATGGAGGCAGATACTAAGGATACCGACTATGCAATGTTGTGCCTGAACTTTGGCTCTGCCCCTTATTAACTGTAGGATCTCAAGCAAGTTACAAAACATATCCTACTCCCCAGTTTCCTCAATTGTAAAACAGGGATTAAAACATTATCTCCTGTGATTGTTGTGAGGATTAAATAAGGTAAAACATTGCTGCTCCTGACACTTAATCAGGGCTCCATAAATGTCTGTTATTCATAGCTGCCAGGCATTATGGTAATGCAGCATGGTAAGACATGGTAAATCTGCTGCCTTTCCTGATAATACACCAAAGATTTCTCAAGACTCAAACTCCCAATTTCCTAAAACACAAGAATAAAGATGAGAAGCAAATAATAACCTTATGGGGCAAAACAGCAGTTTATCCAGTTTCAGGAAATAAAAGTAATTCTAGCAATTCAAGGAGCTGTTAAAACAAACAAACAAACAAACAAAAAACTCTCACAAAACAAAATGTTTTGCCAATTATATTTAAGGACTAGTTTTGCAATGTTTTCCCTCTAAGAGTACATTTAATTTTTCTAAAAGAATACTGAATTTTATAGCACTAAAATTTCTTTACAACAAACAGGAATCAGTATTTGCTAATTTAAAGCTAAATAGCATTGAGTATCAAGTATGTAATCTGATGTTATTTCTAGTTGTTAAAGACTGACAAATTTGCCTCGAAAATTCTTAAGACTATATGGGTAAATACAGTAGTTGTTAAACAAGAAGTCCTTGAGAATAGGAAAAAAAAAAAAAAAAAGTCCCAACTAAGATTTGCCAGAGAAAATAAGGAGAAAAGTAACCCTAATATATGCTGGGGTCTTTTCCCCTCACCTCCAAGAGCTTTCGCTGCTTTGCTGCCCTGGCTGCTTCACGCTGTGCAGCGTATAAAGCTTCTTCTTCTAGTCTTAACTTCTCTTCTTGTAAGGCTAACTGTACATGAACAAAACGATAAGGATTAACAAAAATCAGAACCTGTCTAACTGCTCTAAAAATAAAATGCTTCTATTTATAAAACAGAAAATAAATAATTAAAAAATAATTGATCTCTACAAAGCATAACAGAATTGAAATGTTTGCAATTATCTGTTTAAATTTCTTCTTTTACAAAATAACCCAAAGGATATAAAACACATTACAGAATTCTTTAGAAACTGAGTCATGAAGCAGTAGCATTAATCTGTATAAATACAGAAGTGTTTCTTTAGAATATGCACTGATCTTCATTTTCAACAATCATTCCAACACCTATCACCCTCACTAGTTTACCAGTTCTGGCACTCGGAAGTCCAGTATCTTTAAGACCAATTATCACCGTTGACCAAAAGGAACTCAGCTTTCACTAAATTCATGTCTTGCCATCTAATTAACATCAATGCACATGTCTCCTTAATTTTATTACTATCAAACTATTCAAAAATTACTTTCATTTTTAAGTTCCTGCCATTCATAAGAGCACATAAACTGCCTCAGTAATATCTATTTCATGTTCAGGTTAATTTGAAAATCAAATTTCAACACAAATTTTTTTCTTTAGACTAATACTAACATCTGTTGTACAGCTTATGTTAATCCTTTTGAAATCACTAATTGGTCCTAAACATACTTTTTTTTTTTGAGACAGGGTATTACTCTGTCACCGGGCTGGAGTACAGTGGCACAAACACTGCAGCCTTGACTTCTTGGGCTCAAGCCATTCTCCCACCTCAGCCTCCAGAGTAGCTGGGACTACAGGCGTGTGCCACCACCCCAGGGGAACTTTTGTATTTTTTGCAGAGATGAGGTCTTGACAAGTTGCCCAGGCTGGTTTTTAACTCCTGGACTCAAGCAATCTGCCTGTCTTGGCCTCCAAAGTGCTACGACTACAGGCATGAGCCACCATACCTGCTTTCAAGAGACAAATATTTGTGTATGTATATTTGTTTTTGAGATGGGGTCTTGCTCTGCCACCCAGGCTGGAGTGTAGTGGCTCCCCCATGGCTCACTGCAGCCTTGACCTACACTGACCCCGACCTCAAACTCCTGTAGCCTTGAGGATCCTGGGTTTAAGCAATCTTCCCACCTCAGCCTCCTTAGTAGCTGGGACTATAGGTATGTACTACCAGGCCTGGCTAATTTTTGCATTTTCTTTAAGAGATGGGGTTTCACCATGTTGCCCAGGCTGGTCTCAAATTCCTGGGCTTAAGTGATCCATCCACTTTGGTCTCCCAAAGTGTTGGAACTATGGTCACCATGCCCGGTTTTAAACAGAAAATTTTTAAATGCACAGTGGAAAATGAATAATTCCATTTAGTTTAGTGGATGCAAAATCATAATTATAGGCCATTTCTATAAGCATATTAAACAACTTTAACACTTATAAGTACTTGGTTCTCTGAGAACAAAGGCACCAAGACAAAAAGTCTTCAAAAAATTACTTATTGTGCAATAGTGTAATTTTTTAAAAGATTTGTTTTTTGTTGTTTCCTTTTTGAGACAGGGCCTCACTCTACTGCCCAGGCTGGAGTGCAATGGCATGATCATGGCTCACTGCAGCCTCGACCTCTCTGGCTCAAGCAATCCTCCTACCTCAGCCTCCCAAGTAGCTGGGACCACAGGTGTGCACCGCCACACCCAGCTAATTCTATATTTTTTGTAGAGATGGGGTTTCACCATGTTGCTCAGGCTGGTCTCAACCTCTTGGGCCCATGCAATCCACCTGTCTTGGCCACCCAAAGTGCTGAGATTACAGGCATGAGCCACTGTGCCCGGCCTAAAAGTTGGTTTTAAATACAAAGGTGCATATTCTTGCCAGAGTTCCTACTTTGTGAATTAAGAAATTATTTTTTTAAAAATGTACTATCTCCATTTTTTTGGCAGCATATGATTTCTGATAAATTAAGCCAAACTAAAAGAAATGATAACAGGCTGGAATGATAGTTTTACTTTTAAATCATATTCATCTGTATGCATCTAAATATAGGTCCAATGACTCTACACAATAATTTATTTAATGACAACTCTCTCCTTTATAATAACATGTACTTAAGCAATCAAAAGACTATTTACCTCTTTTTGAATTTTCTTATCAAGATCTTTCTGTTTTTCGGCAATAGAATCATAATGCCTTTCTCTTAGGTCAACAATTTCTTCCTCAGTAAGAGGCCTAGAGAAAAAAGGATGGGGAGAAAAAGAAAAAACAAAAACTTCTCATGAGTCTAAGTACAAATAAAACACTCAAAAAACCAGTGAAATTCTCAAATTTTGCTGTTAAAAATGTTAAAGCAATTTCCTACAATTTCAATTGTTAAGAGTAAAAAGTATACATCCTAACACTTGCTGTAATTCTAGTGCATAAACTGACATGCACTAGATAATGTATCAGACTAGTTTTTAAAGATGATACATTATAAGACTAGTTCTTAAAGCACTGCAGCTACCTTTTGAATGAAATGTTGACTTCATTTACCTTCATCTGGCTCTGCTTCAGCCATCTAACCTATAGGTGTTAGCCATCTAAACCATATCCCAAAATGCTTATCATAAAATATAAACATCAGTACACTACTACACCCTGATCTCAGCCCTCATACCATTCTGGAACTCTTCTTAATCCTCCTATTTTATCCTGCTCAGTCACTCTGGCTTTCCCAGGCCCTTCATCCTTCCCTCTTCTCCCAGGCTGTCTGTCCCAGTCATCTTGCTTCACTTACAACCAATACGGACAGCAAGGCAGAGCTGAGCTACCTTCTTACCAACATACTCACCTTCTTGCACTCCTATTATTATTCCATATTCACTCAGTTCTACTCACATTCTGACCCTGGGTCATTTCCATGATCAGCCCTTTCTGTTTTAGGCTGCTAGAGAAAATCTGACATCAATTTGGCACTCAGCCACCAGCAGCAGTCCTTTTACATACATGTGGCAACTCCCTCACATATCCTACACTATCAAATTCAAAATCTTCAAATACTCAAGTTCCTTATTCACACCTTTTTTTCTCTTAAAAGGCAATTTCACTTCACTTTAAGAAATGAGGAGTATCAACCATGAATCTCCCCAACTTTGTGCCAACTCCCACTTACTTATATATATCCTTATTCTCCTCACCATCCTCTAAAGAGGAATGTTCTTAACTTGTTCAGAGTCACCTACTACATTTACACTCTTGATTCATTCACCACTGAGCCCCCCTCTCCTGCCTCACTCCAGAGAATTCTCTGGGACCTTGTTCTGTCAATTAGTACCTCTCTTTTACTTTTATCCTGTTCCTTTTGTCTGTTTGCACCTCTCTTCTATGTGAAGGAAGGAAGGAGGGAAGAAAGAAGCAACTAAGGGAAAAAATCCTCCATTTGACCTGTATCTATCTCAAGCTACTGCTCTCTCTTTCAGCCAAGTCCTGAAATTAAATGTACAGTATTAATAGTCAGTACATCTGGCACTTACTATGTGCCTGGCTCTCTTCTAAGTGTTTCATATATATTAACAAATTTCAGTCCTCACAACAACCCTACAAGGTTATAGATATAAAGATTATACATATGAAAGAAGTGAGAGGAAGACAGATTATGAGTATGGCTAAGTCAGTCATACAGCATGTGGCAAAGCTAGAATTTGAACCCCAGGAGTGTAGCTTTTGTTCTGAACTGTTCTTCTTTTGCCTTCATCTCCTTACCTCCCATTCACTTGTCAATTTGCTGCAGTTCAGCTTGGCTCCCATCACTCCGATAACTCTAGCAAAGGTAATCACTGGCTTCTATGTTGCCAAATACAAGTCCTTATCTTACTACCTCAGTTCTGTGGGACAGCATTGACCATTCCCATCTGTCTGTCTGTCTCTCCTCCTTTGGCTTCCCAAGTTCTCCTGGTTCTTCTTTTTGCCAACTACTTCCTGGTCATCTTCATAATCCTCTTCTAGCGTCCGCCTATTCAGTCCTCAGATCACTGCTCTCTCTCCACGTTCCAACCATTCTCAAGTCCATCTCTCCCCAACCCCCCACCTCAGTTAAGTGATCTTGGTAACTGTAATGTTTACTAACCATGTATAAGGTAACATCTCCTACTTCTGTCCCTTCAGCTCTAACTTCTGCTAGCCCTAGTTATATATTAGGGCTTCAAAACTTTTTCTTTGAAGTGTAACTTATAAAACAAAATATAGATTTTAAGTGTTCAGTTCATAAAGTTCTGATAATTGTATACACTCATGTAACTTCCACTGGAAGCAAGATGTATAACATTTCTATCACCTCACATACTTTCCTTGTGCCCCTTTACAATCAGTTCTCTCACTTTGCTTATGCAATTTCTTCTGTCTAGAATGTCCTCCCGCTCTATCTGGATAGTTAGCACTAACCAACCCTTCAACAGTCAACACTAGGTGTTAGCCCCCTAAAGATGTCTTCTTGGATTTATCTCTCCATACAAGAGGCTGTTTTGGGCAAACAGCCTCTTCTCTAGGGTTTCCTAGAATGTTCTATAACCATTACTGAATTGCTTTCCCTATCTCATGTTGAAATTAGTCATCTTCAGAATCAATCTCCCACACCAGGATGTTGTTTATTCTAATGGAGAGACTATGTCTGATGTTTTAAATCCCAGCGTCTAGCACAGTGCTTGGCACATGATAATTGCTTAATAAGTGTTTGCTAAACTAAAAAATATAAGGATTATGTGTTCATAATGTAACACAGTATATGAAAATATTCTCTTGAAATTAAGAATGCTGTTTTGACTTACAGATAATTCTTTTTTAAGTAATGCATGTAATTTTAATAAAATACTAAAAAGCTGCTCAAATAATTATAGTACAAGGTTTTAGCTACCATTGAAAAATGTGAAAAAAAAAAATAGTATCACAAGTTTCAGAATGCATAAGAAAGGGGTGATAAAAGTTAAAAAATTTAAAGAAATGTACTTATCAATATTAAATGGTTAAGAAAACTAAAAAACACATAACAGGTACAACAGGAAAGCATCTAGGCACTTACATTAAATTCTTTAATATTCAAAATAGTCTTGAGATACATAATATTTGTCTCAATCTTACAGAAAGAAAAAACTAAGGTTCTGAAATGTAAACTGTTCAATGTCTCAAAGCAAGTAAATGATAAAGCCTGACTTCTTAAGAGAGTTTTCTTACAGTTCAGATAGAAGTTTTTTATTATTATTATTTTTTAACAAAGCCTTACCTATGACTGCTTCCTGGGCTCTCCCCCTGTACAAAAATTAAGTAAACAATTAAAACAAATTCACTAGCTAAATTCTATTTAAGGTAAACCAATATAATTTTTATTTAATCGAAATACTTTCAACTTATTCATTTTTATCAGAGTAATACATTTCACTATTAAATATATTTCACTATTAAAAGCATCTGAAATGAAAAGCTTTAAAATTTTACTACTTCCCCAAGGAAAAATTAGTTTACTATCTAGCTTAATTACATAAAACCATTTGCTGGACATATTTGTTATATACAAAATGAACTGGGGTCAGGATGGTATTTGACAACATAGTCTCTATGTCCTTATCATTTATATTAATAGTTGAACCTTATTCTTTGCAGTTTCTGTATTTGCAAATTTGCCTACTTGGAAAATTTATTTGTAACCACAAAATCAATACTCTTTCAGCTTTCTTGGTTATTCAAGAACAGGCATGGAGCAGTAAAAATTTTGAGTGGCCCAGCCCCCAGATGAAGTAGAACAGGGCAACAGATATTCTGCTTTCTTGTTTCAGTTCTCATGCTATAAAAAAGTAGCCTTTTTTACAGTCTCTTTAGTGCCACATTGTTTGTATTTTTGTGCTTTTTTGCTGGTGATTTCTGTTTAAAATGATCTCCAAGTGTAGAATACCAAGTATTCAAGTGTTCCTAAAGGCCAAGAAGACTATGATGTGTCTTATGGGAAAATATGTGTGTTAGGTAAGCTCTATACAGGCATGAGTTTATGCTATTGACTGTGCATTCAAAATTAATGAGTCAATAATATATGTTTAATACGGTGTCTTAAACAGAAACGCACATAGAATAAGTTTATATACTGATTGGTTGCTGAACATATTGTGATCAGAGGCTTGCAAGAACCTAACCCTGTATTTCCCCTGCAGTAACACTTCCACATTCACTCATTTAGCCTTTGCAGCAACTTTATGGAACGTGATTACAATAATGAGAATAAACTTTTTATTTTCTTTCGCAAGGTTACGAAATTATCTGTAGTTTTTTCCTCCAAAGCAAACCGTAACTATTTTCAGGATTTATTCAGGTTTGTGCCTATTTATTACACATTTAAACTATTCACATCTGAAAGTTAAAATATAAAGCAGGATAAAATTCCAAATGGTCCACATTAGTTTAGAAAATAGTATTACAAAACATGATGACATTCAACTAAACCAAACACAAAATATGAAGTAAATGAGAGAAGAGAAGAGGGGTTAGCAAAACCAAAAATAAACAAACAAAATCCTCAGTCAACCAAACAGAAAGCATCTTAGGGAAAATACACAGAATCACCAGTTCTTTTGAGAAGTAGTACGCTGGGATGAATTATATTGGAGGATGAAAGAATGCTTTCTTTTAACACTTGTCAGATGCTTTAAAAATATCATGTCCAGTGTTTGCTTAAACTTTTTAAGAGAAACACATGAAGACAAAAGTGACTTTTCAGAAGGGAAAGAAGTAAGTTCTATGAAGTGAAATATTTTGCTGGGAGAACAAAAGGCTAAAATAGTTTCTAAAATGTGTCCTATCAAATGATAAGTATGTATTATTAGTTTACAAAAGGATTTTTACCCACATTAATTTGGGAAGAGCTGAGTTGAACAAGCTTAAATAATTCGGTTTAACAAGTTTATCTCAGAACGTTTTACATGCTAATTCACATTCTGAGACTAGTATTCTATTCATACTCTGAGAAAGGCTAAAGAATACATTCTTAAAGGAAAGGTTTAATACATTTTCTTCTTTCCCTAGAAAATAAAAATGACAAAGTGTTAACTTGCAGTGTTTGTTCTTCTAGTCTAACCAATTTTAAAGATGTAGAAAGTAGACCAAGGGAGTTAAGTAATTTGCACAAACTCACACAATTAATTTAGTCAAGTTGCAAATCAGCATACAAACTAAAGTTCTAACTATACCAATGCATAAGGAATGCTTCTTAGCCTTTTGACTAAGATCAAATGTTGAAATATACACCACATTTTGCTGATTCTAAAATGCACTCCCCTCATATTTTTAACATTTCTGTATTTGAGAAGCATCTTAAAACTTGCTGAGCTTTATGAGCTGAAATGTAGAAAATCAACACAAAGAATAACTGATAAAAGAGATGATGGCTATAGTCAGAAACTGTAGAATAAACATGTATAAAATCTGCCATCAGAATCTATGAAAACTATAATTAAAGAATCGGCCTACTTGGCCAGGCACGGTGGCTCATGCCTGTAATCCTGGCACTTTGGGAGGTCGAGGCGGGTGGATCACTTGAGGTCAGGAGTTCGAGACCAGGCTGGCCAAATGGTGAAACCCCATCTCTGCTAAAAACACAAAAATCAGCTGGGCGTGGTAGCAGGTGCCTGTAATTCCAGCTACTCGGGAGGCGGAGGCAGGGAGAATAGCTTGAACTTGGGAGGTGGAGGTTGCAGTGAGCCAAGACTGTGCCATTGCACTCCAGCCTGGGCAACAGAGCGAGACTCCATCTCCTCCCCCAACAAAAAAAATGAAAAAAAAAAAAAAAAAAAAAAAAAAAAAAAAAAAAAAAAAAAAAAAAAAAAAAAAAAAAAAAAAAAAAAAAGAAAGAAAGAAAAAAAAAACCCAATGGGTCTGCTCTGGATTGTGAGGTATTTTTACCTACCTAATGCAAGAGGTTAGAAATATTAGAAGTACAACTTTCTGAAGTTCCTCACGTTCTGTATAATCCTTAAAACCTGTGTATGTGTATAGTATGTGTTAGATAGTAAAAAAATTCAAAATTATTTTCTAATATAAATTAGTAAAAGAAGATGATAATATAGGACTAAAAAGTAAAAATAAAAATTCTAAAACAAAAATAGTAAAAAATTATAAACATAATTGTTAGAACTAATGAGACGATTAATGATAAAAACAAAATAGAAGTTTTGTACTATCATGAAAATACTTACTTCATCACTTTCTACTAGATTCTCAAACTGAAAGGACAAAAAAGTAACTGTTAGGAGGAATATTTGTCTGAGGTATACATCTCATAAGAAATTATGTTACTTTTTTCACTTAAAAATAATATACCTTTATATTTGTAAGATGTTTAATTCAAATGCCTCTCTAATACATCATTTCATTTGAAATATTCAACAGTCCTACAAAATGGCCAAGGCAAGCATATACTATTTTAAATTATGACTTTCTATTAATGAAAATCAAACAGGAGAATTACAGCAATTTTCTACATAAATCAGAACTAAAACTTTCATCTGAATAAAATATTTCATATAAATATTTTAAGTCCATGCTACCAGAATATTCCACTTCACTTGAGTTGAGAACAAATGTCATAAGAAGGAAAATTATTCAAGGAATGGGAACTAAAAGATATCCAAATAGGAATTTCCCTACATGTTTATATTTATTCATCTATTCATTCATATAGTTATTTACTGAAAATCTATTAAATGGTAGTCACTATCCTCCAATACACTGTCTTTCTAGAGACAGGAATGTAAACAGTTTGATCGTAATGTGATTAACACTATTATGTCAATTAGCTAATGAAAGTCATCAGAATCTATGAAAACATAGTTAATGAATGGGCCTACATTCTTTATTATTATATCCCTAAAATGTTTGTATTTTAAATATAAATAACTTGATAACCACTTGAAAGAAAAGGTGTTTTATTGCTAATACTGTTTGGTTTAAAGATTGAGAAGAAACAATGAATTCAAAGGTTTAGAAAATTAAGGACTCTCTAAAAAGAGAATAAAACGGTTAAAGTTATTACATTTATCTTATTTTTATATTGGTTGTGATTTTTAAATATCTAATTCCTGCCTTACATGTTTCCTTATTAATACAGAAGGCCATGAAGTACAGTGTTCAAACTTTGGAGGCAGGCAGTTTGGACTAGAATTTAGTTTTGCCACTTACATGTTGTGTAATATAGCCCAATTTCTCTACCTGCCTAAGCCTCTGATTTTTCATCCATGAAACAGGGTGACTATCACCTGTCATCACAAGTTGTGATGCCATTCCTAATTTGTATGGTGGAGTGGCTAGTTTATAGTAGGTAAGGAATACATGGTAGCTTCTATTATTATATTTCACATACAAAGAAAAAGTGACTCAGTGATTCTGCTGTGGAGTTGCTTAAACTCAACTTGCTGCTTTGTTTCTGCTACTCCTCCCTGCTGGGGCAGGCCAACCATCTTTCATTATACCCACTACCTAAGTGAGCCACTATTATTGACAGAAGAGTACCCTCTCCCTGACTTACCTAGGGTGAGGGAAAAGCTATTAGAGAAACAGACCCATAATCCTCTGCAAACTTCTTCCTATTCATTCCTCCCCCCACTGCTCCAATTCTTTCTATCTTTACTAACATGAACAATGTTGAAATATAAACAGTTCCTTCTAAATTTGGGTCCAGATCTTTTCCTCTTTACAACACAAGCCCCTTCCACCCTTCTGAAGGCACTTTTAATCCAATCAAATTCACAACTACTTACCTCTATCGTTAAGTGCTCACCTCTCGAGCATGTTCTAAAATACTTGGATCTGGGAAGGAAAACAGAGTAACTTTAAAAACCACAATTAACTCTAAGACTGAATCAATATAGTGGCATAAAAACATTTCCTCAAGAGCAACTTTAAAACATCTAACATACAGTTATATTTATAAAAAAAAAAA
>PVKV010030496.1:0-22211 GCA_004027835.1 Alouatta palliata | reverse complement strand
AAAAAACAGAAAGTTGCAAAGCACAGACCAAAATTTACATATTTAATCATATGTATTTTAAAATATTCATGTTGTGATAGTTAATTTTATTGTGAATGTGATTGGATTATAGGATGCCCAGATATCTGGTTAAAAATAATTGCTGGGTGTGTCTGTCAGAGTGTTTTCAAAAGAGATTAGCATTTAAATCTGTAGACTGAGTAAAGAGGATTACCCTCCCCAATGTGGTTGGGCATCATCCAATGCATTGAGGCTCTGGACAGGAAAAAATGGTAGAGGAAGGAATGATGGCCCTCTCTCTCTGCCTAATTGCTTGAACTGGAACACTGATCTCCTCTTGCCCTTGATACTCCTGGCTCTCACGTCTTCAGACATGAATTGGAATCTACACTATTGGCTCTCCAGCTCTCAGATCTTCAAACTACACCACTGGCCTTCCTGGGTCTTCAGCTTGCAGACAGCAGATCATGGCAGTCCTCAACCTCCATTATTACATGGGCCAATACCTTAAAATTAATTGCTTTAGTGTATACACACACACACACGTGCATCACCTAAGGAGAGTGATACGTTCTGAGAAATGCATCATTAGTTGGTTTTGCCATTGTGTGAACCTCATAGAGTGTACTTATACAAAGCTTGATGATACAGCCTACTATGTACTATTCAGCACAGTAACACTTTTATAGGTT
Organism: Alouatta palliata; assembly: GCA_004027835.1. Classification (NCBI taxonomy): domain Eukaryota; kingdom Metazoa; phylum Chordata; class Mammalia; order Primates; family Atelidae; genus Alouatta; species Alouatta palliata. Next base: position 21,519 of record PVKV010030496.1, on the reverse strand, counting down.
TGCAGCCCAGGAGCAATAGCCTAGGCTATATGCCATAAATATAGCCTAGGCATATATGCCATAGGCTATTGCTCCTAGTCTCCAAACATATACAAATGTTACTGTGCTGAATAGTGTAAGGAAACAGTAACATAATGGTAAGTATTTCTGTGATAGGAAATTTCAGCTTCATTATAATCTTACAGCACGACTGTTGTATATGTGGTCCATTTTTGAACAAAACATGACTGTTTTTAAATATACACACATATACATACACATATAGACACACACATACAATACACACACACATATATGTGTGTATATATTTTTTTTTATTGGTTTTGTTTTTCTGGAGAACCCTAATAGACGTATTTGTATGAGTAAATCTTCATATAATGTGTATGAATCCATAATCATAAATAGAAAAGAGGATGCAAGAATGTGTAACAATAGTTATAGGAGTTATGGTTAGAAAAGCATATAGAATAGAAGGGTGGAGAGCAGAAAAGAGGCTTAGCATTTTGTTTTGCATACCCTTCATTGCATACATCATTTACAATGAGAAGACATATACAGGCACACCTTGGTTTCTTGCATTTTGCATTACAGTACTTCACAGATATGGCTTTTTTTTTTGATAAATTAAAGATTTCTGGCAACTCATGTCAAGCAAGTCTATCGGCACCAGTTTTCCAACAGCGTTTGCTTGTTTCTTGTCTCTGTGTCACATTTTGATAATTCTTGCAGTATTTCCAACTTTTTCATTATTGTTACATCTGTTACGGTAATCTGTGACCAGTGATCTTTGAGGTTACTAGTATAATCGTTTTGGGGCACCACAAACTGCATCCATCTAAGACAGTGAACTTAACGTGTGTGTTTTGACTACTCCACTAACTGGTTCTTCCCTTATCTCTCTCCCTCTACTCAGGCCTCTCTATTCCCTAAGACACAACAACATTGAAAATAGGCCAATTAATAACCATACAATGGTCTCGAGGTGTTCAAGTGAAAGAAAGAGTGACATGTCTCTCACTTTAATTCAAAAGCTAGAAATGATTAAGCCTAATGATTAAGGTATGTCAGAAGCTGAGATAAGCTGAACAATAGACCTCTTGTGCCAAACAGCCAAGTTGTGAATGCTAAGGAAAATTTCCTAAAGGAAATTAAATGTGCTACTCCAGTGAACACACAAATGATAAGAAAGAGAAACAACCTTATTGCTGATAGGGAAAACATTTTAGTGGTCTGGATAGAAGATCAAACCAGCTATACTTCCTTAAGCAAAAGCCTAATTCAGAGCAAGGCCCTAACTCTCTTCAATTCTTTGAAGACTAAGAGAGCTGAAGAAGCTGCAGAAGAAAAGTTTGAAACTAGCAGAGAGGTCGCTTCATGCCATAAAAGTGCAAGATGAAGCCGCCGTGCTGATGCAGAAGCTGCAGCAAATTATCCAGAAAATCGAGCTAAAATAATTGATGAAGGTGGCTACACTAAACAAAAGATTTTCAATGTATATAATCCCAGCACTTTGGGAGGCCAGGCCGGGCGTACAATTTAAGGTCAGGAGTTCAAGACCAGCCTGGCCAATATGGCGAAACCCCATCATGACTGAAAAAAAAAAAAAAATTAACCAGTCATGGTGATGGGTGCCTGTAATCCCAGCTACTCAGGAGGCTGAGGCAGGAGAACTGCTTGAACCCGACAGGCATAGGTTGCAGTGAGCTGAGATCATGCCACTGCACTCCAGCCTGGGCAAAAGAACAAAACTTCATCTCAAAAAAAAATTTTTTTTCAATGTAGACAAAATAGCCTTCTATTGGAAGAAGATGCCATGTAGGACTTTCATGGATAGAAGTCAATGCTCAGTTTCAAAGCTTCAAAGGTCAGGGTAACTCTCTTAGGAGCTAATGCACCCAGTGACTTATAGTTGAAGACAATGCTCATTTATTTTTTTTGAAAATCTAGGGCCCTTAAGAATTATGATAAATGTATTCTGCTTGTGCTCTATAAATGTAACAATAATGCCTGTTTTATAACACATTTGTTTATAGCATGGCTTAATATTTTAATATTTACTGAGTACTTTAAACCTATTGTTGAAACCAACTACTTAAAAAAAGAAATGTTTTACAAAATATGATTACTCATTGGAAATGCACCTGATCATAAAGAAATCTAAAGGAAATATACAAGGCAATTTTTTCACACTTTTTAACACAACATGCATTCCACAGCCCATGGGTCAAGGAGTTATTTTAACTTTTTTTCCTTCATCTTTTATTTTTAAGTTCAGGGGTACATGTGCAGGATGTACAGGTCTGATATGTAGGTAAACATGTGCCATGGTAGTTTGCTGCACAGATCATTTTACTACCTAGGTATTAAGCCCAGCATCCATTAGCTAGTTTTCCTGATGCTCTCTCCTGCCATACCAACAGACCCCAGTGTGTGTTGTTCCCGCTCCCACTTGTCAGAACATGCAGTGTTTGGTTTTCTGTTCCTGCATTAGTTTACTGAGCATAATGGCTTCCAACTCCATTCATGTCCCTGCAAAGGACATAATCTTCCTTTTTATGGCTGCATAGTATTCCATGGTGTATATGTACCACATTTTCTTCACCCAGTCTATCACTGATGGGCATATAGGTTGATCCCATGTCTTTGCTATTGTGACCTGTGCATGTATCTTTATAATAGAATGATTTATATTCCTTTGGGTGTATATCCAGTAATAAGATTGTTGGGCCAAATGGTATTTCTGCCTCTAGGTTTTTGAGGAATTGCCACACTGCTCTCCACAATGGTTGCACTAATTCGCACTCCCACCAACAGTGTAAAGCATTTCTTTCTCTTCATAACTTTGCCAGCATCTGTTGATTTTTGACTTTTTATTAACAGCCATTCTGACTGGTGTGAGATGATATCTTATTGTAATTTGATTTGCATTTCTGTAATGATCAGGAATATTGAGCTTTTTTTCATAGGTTTATTGGCCACATGTATGTCTTCTTCTGAGAAGTGTCTGTTCATGTCCTTTGCCTACTTTGTAATGGGGTTGTTTCTTTCTTGTAAATTTAAGTTCCTTATAGACTCTGAATATTAGAACTTTGTCTGATGGATAGATTGCAAAAATTTTCTCCCATTCTGTAGGTCATGTGTTCACTCTGATGATTCTTTTGCTGTGCAGAAACTCCATAGTTTAAATAGACCCCATTTGTTAATTTTTGCTTTTGTTACAATTGAAATATTTGCCTATGCCTATGTCCTGAATGGTATTGCCTAGATATTCTTCTAGAGTTTTTATAGTTTTGGGTTTCACATTTAAGTCTTTAATCAATCTTGAGTTAATTTTTGTATATGACATAAGGAAGAGGTCCAGTTTCAATCTTCTGCATATGGCTAGCCAGCTCTCCCAACACCATTTATTAAATAAGGAATCCTTTTCCCATTGCTTGTTTTTGTAATGTTTGTCAAAGACCAGATGATTTCAGGTGTGTGGTGTTATTTCTGATTTCTCTATTCTGTTCTATTGGTCTATGTTTCTGTTTTATACCAGTACTATGCTGTTTTGGTTACTATTGCCTTGTAGTATAGTTCAAAGTCAGGTAGCATGATACCTCCAGCTTTGTGCTTTGTGATCAGAATTGTCTTGGCTATTTGGAGTCCTTTTTAGTTCCACATGAATTTTAAAATAGTTTTTTTCTAATTTTGTGAAGAATGTCAGTAGTAGTATAATGGCATTAAATCTATAAATCACTATGGGCTGTATGGCCATTTTCACAATATTGAATCTTCCTATCCATGAACACGGAATGTTTCTCCATTTGTTTTTGTCCTCTGTGATTTCTTTGAGCACTGGTTTGTAGTTCTCCTTGAAGAGGTCCTTCACTTCCCTTGTCAGCTGTGTTCCTAGGTATCTTATTTTGGTAGCAATCATGAATGAGAGTTCTTTCACTATTTGGCCCTCTACTTGCCTATTGTTGGTGTATAGGAATGTTAGCGATTTTTGCACATTGATTTTATATTATGAGATTTTGCTTAAGTTGCTTATCAGTTTAAGAAGTGTTTGGGCTGAGAAAATGGTGTTTTCTACATGTAAGATCATGTCATCTTCAAACAAAGATAACTTGACTTTCTTTCTTCCTATTTGGATATCCTTTATTTCTTCCTCTTGCCTGATTGCCTTGGCCAGAACTTCCAATACTATGTTGAATAGGAGTGGTAAGAGAGGGCATCCTTGTCTTGTGCTGGTTTTCAATGGAAATTCTTCTGGCTTTTGCCCTTTCAGGATAATATTGCTTGTGGGTTTGTCATATACGGCTCTTATTATTTTGAGGTAACTTCCTTCAATACCTAGTTTATTGAGAGGTTTTAACATGGAGGGATGTTTAATTTTATGTAAGGCTTTTTCTGCACCTATTGAGATAATAGTGTCGTTTTTGTTGTTAAGTTTATGTGATGAATCACTTTTATTAATTTGTGCATGTTGAGCCAATCGTGCATCCTGGTGATGAAGCCATCTGATTGTTGTGGATAAGCTTCTTGATGTGCTGCTGAATTTGGTTTGCCAGTATTTTATTGAGGATTTTTGCACTGATGTTCATCAAGGATATTGGCCTGAAGTTTTCCTTTTTTGTTATGTCTCTGCCAGGTCTTGGTATCAGGATGATGCTGGCCTCATAGAAAGAGTTAGGGAGGAGTCCCTTCTTTTCAGTGTTTTGGAATCATTTCAGCAGAAGTGGTACCAGCTCTTCTTTGTGCCTGTGATTGAAATTTGGCTGTGAATCTGTCCGGTCCTAGGGCTTTTTTATTTTTTTGGTTGGTAGGCTATTTGTTACTGCCTCAATTTCAGAACTCGTTATTGGTCTATTCAGGGATTCAATTATTTAAGAAATACATTTCTCAGGTTACAGTTGCCATAAATAGTGATTCCTCTGATGGATCTGGAAAGAGTAAATTGAAAACCTTCTGGAAAGGATTCACCATTCTAGATGCCATTAGGAACACTCAATTCATGGAAGGAGGTCAAAAACATTGACAAGAATTTGGAAGAAGTTTACTCCAGCTTTCAGAGATGACTTTGAAGGGTTCAAGACATCAGTGGACTAAGTTATTGCAGATGTGGTAGAAACTGCTAGAGAACTAGAATCAGAAGTGAAACCTGAAGATGTGACTGAATTGCTGCAATCTCATGATCAAATAATGGAGGAGTTGCTTGTAATGAATGAGCAAAGAAAATGGTTTCTTCAGATGAAATCTACTCCTGATGAAGATATAATGGACATTCTTGAAATGTCAACAAAGTATTCAAATATTATATAAACTTAGTTGATAAAGCAGTGGCAAGGTTTGAGAACAATGACTAATTTTGAAAGTTCTTCTGTGAGTAAAATGCTATCATACAGCATCACATGCAACAGAGAAATCTTCCATAAAAGGAAATTCAATCAATGTAGCAGCCTTCATTGTTGTCTTATTTTAAGAAATTGCCAGCCGGGCACAGTGGCTCACCCCTGTAATGCCAGCACTTTGGGAGGCTGAGGTAGGCATATCATGAGGTCAAGAGATTGAGACCAACCTAACCAACATAGCGAAAAACCATCTCTACTAAAAATACAAAAATTAGCTGGGCGTGGTGATGCACACCTGTAATCCCAGCTACTCAGGAGGCTGAGGCAGGAGAATCGCTTGAACCCAGGAGGTTTAGGCTGCAGTGAGCCAGGATCACACCACTGTACTCCAGCTGGGCAACAGAGAGAGATTGTCTCAAAAAGAATTTTTTTAAAAAAGAAGAAAAAAAAAAGAAATTGCCACAGCAACCACCATTCTGATCAGTCAGCAGCCAATGACATCAAGGGAGTATCTTTCACCAGCAAAATTATTACGACTTGCTGATAACTCAGATGAACATTAGCATTTTTTAGTAATAAAGTATTTTTAATTGAGATATGTACATTTTTTAGACATAATGCTATTGCACGCTTAATAGACTATAATACAGTAAAAACATATCATTTATACACATTTATATGTACTGGGAAACCAAAATATTCAGGTGACTCACTTTATTACAATATTTGCTTTATTGTGGAGGTCTGGTACCAAGCCAGCAATATCTCCAAGGTATGACTGTACTGTAATTTTTTTTAAACAAACTAAAAACATATATAAGAAGTTCTCAAATTATGAGGCACATTCTTCAAAATCAAGCATAACTAAATTGCACATTCACCTTTAGAACTTAAAGTCAATGTCACTTCTCAACATATAATCTGAAATATTCAAAGTAAATGGAATAAGCCACATCTCAAGGGCAGCATTCTAAATGGAATTTATTGAACCATTTTTAAGTTAGCTAATTTTCAGTTTTAAATATTTGACCTCTAGGTCCTTACACTCTCTTATATTCCTAATTTTGTGCTTTTCTTTAAGGAGAATTCCTAGAAGCACTTAGGGAAAACAGGCTAGCTCACTTGTTAAACATGGAATAATCTGAACCAAAAGCCCAAATGCATAATTGTCTCCATATTTTTTGGAGCAGAACGTCGTTTGCAATTGATATTCCTCTCCATGGTTATGATATTTTATTTCATATTCTGCATCTCTAACTGCACAAGGTGAATGACCAGGCTTCCAGTTATAAAATGTCTGTGCATAACTCTTTAATGTCTATTAAATCTGCTATACAATGTGTCATAAAGGCAAAACTTGGTCCCTAAAACATTAAACAGAATTTAAAGTTAACAAAAATATTCAACAAAAAAACTACATATAACGAGATCTCTCTAACTTATAGTCAACAATACAACTATCCAGGGGATTTTTTTTTAATTGGGTAGACTTAATTAGTAAGGGAAAAGCCATTAGGTGAGGGAGGGGTCCCCACCCTGAGAAACTCAGATCTACAAATCCTTATCATCTCTGCCTTGTAAGGTGACACAGCAAACTGACACAAGAACAGAAAATCAAACACCGCATATTCTCACTCATAGACGGGTGTTGAACAATGAGAACACATGGACACGGAGGGGAGCATCTCACACTGGGGTCTGTCGGGGGGGAAAAAGGGGAGGGACAGTGGGGGGTGGGGAGTTGGGGAGGGATAGCATGGGGAGAAATACCAGATATAGGTGATGGGGAGGAAGGCAGGAAATCACACTGCCATGTGTGTACCTATGTAACAATCTTGCATGTTCTTCACATGTACCCCCAAACCTAAAATGCAATAAAAAGTATATATATTAAAAATAAATAAATAAATAAATAAATAAAGACACCAAGCTCTCCAGTGCTGGTATATTCTGAAGAGCAGCATTTCTCATAAGCAAATTCTATTCTATCTATATTACAGTAGGTTCTAGAACATATTTGTTATGTTTATTAAATATATTTTTTTCAGCATCGCATATTCACCAAATTAACAGTTCTAAGATACTTTCAACAAGGAATAAAGGAACTAAAAAGACTCTCATCTCAATTCTATGTCATATTCTCATTTAGAACGCCTGGAGAACAGAACAGTAATTTAAATAAATTGAGTATATTTTCCTCAGGTAATTAGATTGTGTTTTCATTTAACTTGCCTGATGTATATTCTTCCTAGATTTCTATGAGACAAATGAGCCATTGTTTTTAAGGTGACAAGAATATTCAATGAACTTGGGACAGCCTAAGGAAGTGATGGTTGAAGTCTAGATACAAGACAATCTAAGCTCTCCTATCTTTACAGTAATTTTGGCCCATGAATTTTGCCTCTAGTTTTAATTGTGAATTCAACTTTTTGGTGAATGTACTGTGTGAGATTACAGTTGTTCAAATAATGGAATTCAATTGGTATTAATGCAGATGTCTTTATATCATTTAGAGAAGAACATTTTCACTCTCATTAACCTGGCTCCAGAAAGCAGAGCGCAATCCCTGTTTTCCACATAGCTAAAATCACAGAAAAGACAAATAACTGGATATTTTAAACCAAAAATACTGATAATGTAGGATGAATTTTTAATGTTTTTGTTGTTCTACCTTAATCTTTAAATGACTTTTGTAGCATCTTAACAAATCTTTTGAGAACAAAACCTACTATGACTGGATGTCATAAAGAGGCCTTTTGTTTCCACTGCAATTTGAAACATGATGTTCCAGAAATCAAAACTGCATAGCAGAGCAAATATTCATACATTCTCAGCTGTTTCAGGTTATTTCTTTCAAAAGGTCATGGCTTTAAATACTCACAGGCAAAAACAAGTTGCCTATTAGGGTGGCCAAATGGAGAAAGACAAGGTATATAGAAAACAAAGCATGAACTGCCCCCTAACCCTAATTATTCAGAAGAGAGAAACAAAAAGAAAGTGTGCATTGCTGTGCTGCTAAATCAAGGATTATTCCCCTTTAAATCTGGTCAAGTCTGATCATTGGAGAGCTACATTTTGTCAGGTATCCAGACAACAAACCTGACAGGTGGCTTGCAAAATGTAGGGAAGTGAAGACTTATTGTTTAACCCACATTCTTGACATAGATAGGAAAATATAGCATATCTGAGGTTATTCAGTCAGCCCTTGGGAGAGCTGGTCCCCCATTTCTCCTTCACCCAGTCTTTCCAGGCTATTGCTCTGATGCAGCATCAAAGCCAGTAAAAGCACATTTGAAAATGAAAGGTCTATCACATTCCACGCTTCTTTTGAAACATCAAAAAGGCACAAAAAGAAGCGGTAGGACTAGAAAAAGCGGACAAGGAGCAGGACAGTGCCTGTTAGAACGGCAGGAATAGCTGGAGGTGAACCAATGTGAGGTCTGTGAAAAGGCAAGTGAGAGAACCAGAAATTTGCTGCTGACAAGATGAAACAGCCCACAGCTGTGTCATGCTAATAAAAAGTTAATTTCAACTTTCAGACAGTCTTCATGGTACTTTACAGTTCAATGGCACCAAGCTCATCCATTGTGCTGCATCACCTGCAGAGGCTGGGTCTATTTACAAGCTCTCAGAATCCAGATAGAATTGGAGGAAACTATTTTATTCCTGGAAGACGTCCATGGGGATAAGAACATTTGCGATTAGGTTGAACTGCTACCCCAGTATCCTTGCAAACTGGAGCTTCAGGCATCAAATAAGTCCTGAAACACAAACATGGGTGGATCAGGAGCTTTTCCTTAGCCCTAGTTCCTGCCATCACTGTCAAAATCTGGGGATAAAGCAGAGTGTCAGCTGAAATTTAAAAAATCTTAAATACCTTGATAAATCTGTGGTCACCCTTATGACCTACTTCTTTCAGGCTGAAATAGACAACCTACAAAACTTTTTTAAAAGTCATGTCCCTAAGTTTTCTACTGTGTTATTTCCTGAGACCATAAATCCAAGTTGTTATGTATACATAGAAGCTGCCTCTAGAAATCTTGTGCTTGGTGATGTTTAAAAAATATGAGTAGAAAACGAAAATCCAATAATTCTTCACATGAACATCTTCTCAGTGCCATTGTACCCTGACCTCAGAAAATGTCATAGTGGCTATTTCACTCTATAAAGTAGAATAAGCATTACATTTCCTGCAGTAGCCATGTAATTTAGAAGAGCTATGTATTTGAAATTTTAAATATTTGGTGTGAATTTCAGCTTTGTCACTGATTGTTTCATTGTCACCAAGACATTTAACTCTGTTCCAACCCACATCCCCTGATGTGCAAAATGAACTATAAAAGCTGCCCTGCCCTGCCCTGTTCACTTTACGTGGATGCTCTCAGGAGCTAATGAGAAAAATCCTTTGCAAACTGTGTAGAAAAGTATACTATTATTACACATAAAAAGATACTGCTGTGCCGAACAATGGGTATAGTCAAGATATTTGTTGAATTAATGAAAAAATTAATTACTCATAAAACTAATAAAAATTTGCCATATGACTTTATTTCAACAAATATATTTCCATTTAATGCACTCTACGGTTGATGGTTGCAATACCCTTGAAATTCCATTGCATAGCCCTGAAGATATTAATTATATTTACTCTAATACTTCTGTTTGCTATATTAACTTTTTTCCTTAGATACCAGTTTTTCTAGTGTATTTAGTGTCTCACTTATATAAAGATGCTTGTTTTCAATAAGTCTGTGTTGTATGAGCACCTTTTTTTTTTTTTCAATCTCCCAGGTTCAAGTGATCCTCCTGCCTCAGCCTCCCAAGAATCAGGGATTACAGGCGTGTGCCACCACATTCAGCTAATTTTTGTATTTTTAGTAGGGACAGGGTTTCACTGTGTTGGCCAGGCTGGTTTCGAACTCCTGACCTCAAATGATCCACCTGCCTCTGCTTCCCAAAGTGCTGGGATTATAGGCGTGAGCCACCATGCTCAGCCAAGCACCTTTGTTTTTCAGAAAGCCAGTTGTATGACTTTGCTACTCTATCCTGCCCAAGGTTATTGCGGTAGAATGGTGAGACCTGGTATCTAGTGAGACATATTGGTAGAGTCTCTTCTGTGAAGGTGAATTCCTCATCCTCCTCATCTTGGTAATTACCAAGGACACCACTCTACCTCTCAAGACCGAGGACACACAGTGACTTTAGTTGCACAAAGTGACCTCATAATGTTGGTACATATTATTATTGACCCATTCTCAGAAAAAGTAAGGGTCAGGAAAGAGGCAACCATCCCAGCTGTGCCAACTGATAGATAGTACTTGGTGACTGTCCCAAGGCCTCTTCCCTTCTGCTCTCTGTTAACTGTGAGAGAGAAGACTGGCAAACAGCTCAACTTGCCCAGGAGGCATCTCCCTCATGGTGCATCACTTTGAATCTCTCTCTTTCCTATTTTTCAGAAATGCTTCAATATTTCCCAACCTCCGATAATAATTCATTCTTGTTTTTGATTTGATGATATGAAGGAGACATGGATTACAACATGAACAAAAGAAATTAGAAAGTTTCCTAAGCAATTGGTTTGCTCATCACTCTATCAGTTCACCAACTTATTATGAAAATAACACATGCTTTCGGTTTGAAATTTAAAATAGCATAAAAAAGTATCCAAAGTAAAGTAAGTCGTCTTCTCAGCCCAGTCCCTGAGTCCCACTCTCTGTAGATAAACACCATCAACCATTTCTTATATGCCCTTCCCGGAATTTTCCATGTAAATATGTCTATAGATATCAGTAAGTATCTTACTTCTGTGTAACTTAACAATGTAACAATATATCTTGAAGATTTGTCCATATCAGCACATGCAAATACACTAAATTCTTTTTAACGGTTATATAAAAATTTATTATATGATCACATCAAAATTTGTTTAGTCAGTCTCCTGTTGATGGACGTATGGCCATTTCCTGGCTTTTGTTTTTCAGACCTCTCTGCATATAGGTGGAAATAAAATCAGAGGACAAATTGCTAGATTTGCTAATAGGCCTTCCAAGATTGCCATGTTTTAAACTTTAATAGTAATGTCCAATTATATTTCAAAGAGGGTGTACCAATTTTTACAACACCTGCATTGCATACATAGCTGTATCCTTACACCCTTAGCCACTATGTATTTCCATGTTTTATAACTATTGCCACTATGATAGGTGAAAAATTGTTCAATGGTCTGAATTTGCATTTCTTTAATTATGAATGAGATTGAGATTTTTTTTTAATGCATAAAAAGATATTTTTCTTTCTGAACTCTTCTTTCATATATATCCTTTGCTTATTTTGTGAGGTCATTTATATTTTTCTTGTTGGCCTATACTAATGTTTTATACATGTATAGAGAAGATATAATACATACATAGTACAGATGTGGTAAAAATTCATACGACCTCTTTGGAATGCAGCTAGAGATGAAGATGCATGTGTATAAGTACAAGTTTCTTTAAAATTTTGCCTTTTGTCTTTAATTAATGTAGTTTTCATGAACAAAATTTAATATTTTCTAGTAAAATTTATTCCTATTCCTCCTTTAATATCTACTTAGATTTTTTTCTTACTTAGGAAAATATTACCCACTCCAAGATTACTTTATATTTTTTCCATGATGCCCTTATAAAATTTTTTCAGTTTTGCACTTTATCTTTAAAGCTTTGGTAGAAATTCAAAATAGCAAATCTAGAATGTACTTTAATGCAAGGAGTGAGATAGAGATCTATTTTTTTTTCTAAATGGCTAAAAATGTTGTCTCAATGCCATCTATTAAATAATCCATCTTTCTTCACTGATTTAAAATGCCACCTTTATCATACACTGGATTCCCTGAAGTGTTTGGACCTACTTAAGATTCTGTTCTGTTCCATTGATCTGTCTGCCTATGCAGATATTTTAGAAATGAATACATTTATGTAGCTATAATTTAGCCTATGTGGGTCTATTTCCAGGTTTTAGTTATTTGTATTCCGCAGTATGTTTATTTGTCATTGTGTACCTCGGGTTTGACTTCCTCAAGGGTAAAGATTATGGATTCTCTTCCCTCTGTAATTCCCTAAAACATGAGTCTCTGCCAAGTTTGGCATTTTGAAAACTGAAATCAAGCCATGTCCTTAGGCAGAACCAGTGGTGGTCTGAGTGATTTCAGTGAGTGAAGCCCCTGCTCAAAATATTCAACCTCTAAACGTAATATATAAAACACTATGATAGTTTATTCCTTTCATTAAAGGCACACTCCTTTAAACACTAATATTGCACATGTTGCTGAGAAAATGTTCATCATAATATCTCCTTGGTCTAAGTTTTGGTAGAAAGGAAACATGAACTAACATTTAAGAGTCATGAAGTCTGTTAAGAATAGCACATATTCCATCTCATTTAATATCACAAAATAGCCTATAAAATTGGCATTATTAATCTCACTTTACAGAGGAGCGAATAAGCTTAGAAAAGTAAGCTTATTTGTCAAGTTAGTTAGTTAGCGGCAAACCCTAGATTCACACCCAAGCCTGTCCGATGCCAAGTATCATGTTCTTGCTCTCCCATGCCGCCTCCCAGAGACAGAGATCCTCAAACAATAATGGAAAATAGTTTCCACTTCTTGTGCCAGCCCTGCAGTGGCTATCTCAATCACTGAAGGGAGAATAACTTCTAGCTGCAACCATGCTCAGCAGGAAACAGGACCATGATAAATGACTGGCATCTGCCACAGAAGTCAAGGCAGCAGTGGCCATACAGGACACTGTACTAGTCATTATTTTGCTGCAACACAACATAGGAGAACAAAGGAACATTTTGCCAACTTCACAGTTATGTTTAGGAACAACCCTAAAAATCAGTCAATCGATAAAATTTCACTCCCTAAATAAAGCCTACGAAGCCCATGTTAAAAATAAATTTTGAGAAATATAGTAAATAAAAGAGAGATTTGTATGTGGCATCCAAACTATACCAGTCCTGCCAACCTGACACACCAAATGTTCAGACTCATTTTGCAATAATCAACTTAGCTCTAGTATTCATAGGAAGGCAGTACCTCCAACCAGTTTTCCCCAGGCAGAAGAGAAAGAAGAAACTCTATTCCATTCTAGAGATATGTATCAAATCAAGTACCTGAACTTTGAATCAAGCTCTACTCATATCCACCAGTTCTAAGAACTGGGACCCTGGGTTTGTGTGATACTCAATAGTTCCACACCAGGCCTCTCTGGAGTAGCCATTGAGCGGCCACCCAACTCCTACCACTCTTTCCTCTCCATTGGGGATCTGCAAATTTAAGTTTTCGGCCCACTTCCCCAGCTTCATATGGCTCAGGTAAGATTAGCCGCTTCCAGCCCCTCATAGCCCACGTAATCCCATGCCCCTTGTCAGTAACTGGATTAGGAATGGGACTAATTGCTATTAGCCATTAACAGTGTGACTGGATTCAGAGTCCTGAACTGTGGTAGAGGTCTGCTATAAGCAAAAAAAAAAAAAAAAAGCTCTACCTTGCTCCTCTGGAACAGCCCCAGGGAACAATCATTATTTTTCATCTGGCCAGTCTCCTTTGCTGGTATAAGATCCAGAACCGCTTCAACACATACTCACCAGTCATCATTCAGAGGAGGGCAGAGCGAAAAGCATCACAGAGAATTGAACCTGTAGCCCTCATGGGCTCAGCCATGATGCCCACAAGAGCTTTGAACTTGCAGTTACTGAAGCAATAAACAAGTTTAAATTGTAAGCCACTGCTGGCCTGCAAATGTTTCCTAACTGACATCACTTATACACTTCCGCTATGAATCTCTGAGACAGTCACTCTCTAAATTCTAGACACGGGTTCTTAAAGTATTTACCTACTTAAAGGACACTGTAGGAGTTAAGAGCATAGGCTCAACCCCTGGCCCTGCCACTTGTTTTCTGTATGACCTTGGCAAGTTGCCTAAACTCTCCAAGCATATTCTTCATCTGTAAACTGGGGACAATCATCACATCTAAGAGTTGTGTGAGGATTGAGGCGACTCATGCCTAGGGCTTAGAATCCAGCCTGGCATATACATACTGTCCTGATTATATGTACTTTTGTCAATACCTGTGCCTAATTTTCCTCTCCCCAACAGTTACTCCAATTCCACACTTCCTGTGTTTATTTGCATTTCACAATATGCAATCGTGAATCTAATCCATGTGTCTGTCTAGCCACTGTGCCCCGGTCATTCCAAGTTCAGACTGTTTTCAAATACAGCTGTAGTCATTGGCATTTTCCCATCTGGGAATCCCAGAGATGATATAGCTAATGTAAGCCTGTAACCTAAAGAAATGCAAGTCTAATGCTAATTGGTATCTTGTAGATTTTAATCCATTCTTATTACCACAGCACTACTTCTTCTTCTTCTTTTATTTTTTTATTTTTTTGAGACGGAGTCTCACACTGTCCCCCAGGCTGGAATGCGGTGGTGCAATCTTGGCTCACTACAACCTTCGCCTCTGGGGTTCAAGCGATTCTTCTGCCTAAGCCTCCCAAGTAGCTGGGACTAAAGGCGGGTGCCACCACACCTGGCTATTTTTTTGTATTTTTTTAGTAGAGATGGGGTTTCACCATGTTAGCCAGGATGGTCTCAATCTCCTCACCTCCTGATCCACCTGCCTCAGCCTCCCAAAGTGCTAGGATTACAGTCGTGAGCCACCATGCCCAGTCACTACTTCTTAAGAGCCTGTTGCCATGGGTTAATGTGTACGGAAAAATAAGATATTAATTACGAGGAATATTTACCTTTGTTTCTCCATGAACAATCATCCCACTACAGTAACCCTCCTTTCTCATTTGGCTCCAGCTGTTTAATTCATTTGGCATTTCATTTTTTTTTTCCTATGAGATGTTAGGCTGAATTTCAAAAAGAGACTGATAAGGAACATTTTCAAATACATCTTTCAAATTTCTTTTCTTCTTAAAAATAAAGTTGAACAGACCTCATACCATTAAACGTGGCAATTGAGTTGACGGGACAGCTCCTTTCAAAGCGCATACCTACGGCTATTTTCCATACCCTGGCATAGCTTGTCTGCTGCTTTCCAAGCAGGTTCCCTGGGAACTGTGCCATGCTCAGCTATCATTTTCTGCTTATAAGAAGGAAGCGAAAGATCAGGATTGTTAGAGTCTATAAACACTTGAATGCTTAGAAATGCAAAGCAATGAGCGATTTTGCAGGGCTGCCTGAGAAAAGGAGTGGAGAGAGGAGAAAAGAAATTATGTCTTGAAAATCCAATGGGTATCATTTTCACATGATGTCTAAACAGACAGAAATTCAAGTTGAGCATTTGAATGTTAAAAAAAAAAAACAGACAATGCAATGATCTTCCCTGCAAAATAGCAGCCATACATGAGCTGCCTTGAATGGAAAAGGGAAGAATAAAGGAGAAACAAAGATAAAACGAGACACAGGGAAAAGAGGCAGACAGATTGTCAGGGAGGGTACAGTTGAGATATCTGTAGTTTTACATGAAAATGTAATTCTGTTTCATAAAAGGAATTAAAATGAGAGAAATAAGAATAAGTCAGGCTGAACTTCAGAATCCATAATACCCTGACCTAAAATGTTTCCTCATCTAACTCCAACAATTTCAGGTAGCCAATTCAATACTATATAATTCCAAAAATGATTTATGGGACCAAAAAAGCAACTTTGGGGCATCTAAACTACCTGATTCAAATGTGAGAACATTATTTTCATATTTTTCTTTTAGCTGCTCCACAGTTCCAAGGCAAATTAATAAAAGGCCAATGAGATTTCAATGTGTGCCCTGTATGGTTCTCTTTTATGTGATATGTATAACCTTTCCTCATCTGCACAGATAGAGAGGCCCATTTTGGTGTGCCTTTTTAATTTGCTGCTTGTCCACGAAATGGTATGCTCCTGAGAAACTAGAGAGGTAAAGAACTTAGAACAGGTGATAAAAACCTCATTTTTGTGCTGTCGCTCAATGACATTGCACTGCTGAAGCCGCACAGCAGTTAATGGCCATGGAAATTATACTGGCCCACAAGCCCTTGGACAGGAAGAAAACTAACTGTGAGAACTTGAATTTTATTGAAAATCAAAAGCCAACTGACAGGATGCTCTCTGAACTCACCCAGGAAATGCTTAGTCAGACTTGTCAGATATAACAATACTCAGAAAAAGATTCAGAAGCAATGCCTAGAGAATTCGCTAGTTTTCAAAAGATTTTTGCGAGACACTTTTCCATTTTCTTTAGAGTGGGTTGAAAACAGTTCAGAATATAGCAATCATTGATGAATTGCATGTATATCACCTTCTCACAATACCATAAGTAATATATAAGAATCAATGATGATTTTAAATCTGATTGTTGGCTAAATGCCATGTTATAAAAAAGAATTGCTTTGTGTGAATTCTAGTATTCTTCCATTTTCTCTTGAGAAAATTAGCCAGTAACTTTTGCATTCTTTTATCCTCAATCAGTTTTACTTGGAGTTCTTCAGAAAAAAGGGATTGAGAGTAATATACAGAAACGTATTCAACCTCAAACATATTGATACGTATTCAATATTCAACCTAACCGGAGTCTGTTAGACTTAAATCTGTTTTCAACTCAGGAAAAAAAATTTAGACTAACTAAGAAAGATTAATTTATTAGAGGTCCTATGTTTAATTTTAAGACATAGAATTAGGTTTTAATATATATTTATTACTAAAGGCTTAATATATAAATTAATTAACATAATATCTAGATGTTCTAATGTTAAAAAATCAGAAGATTAATATATACAAGGAATGCCACACGCTGATCATCTCCAGAACATAATATGCCTCTTTCACTCACAGCATCTCTCAGAACCAACACTGTGTAATGACCTCACAAGTTTCCCTAATGAAGTCATACTGGGCAAGACATGCTGCAAGAACAAGCAACTGTCGAAATCTCAGCAGTTTGAAACCACAGAGTTTTATAGCTGGCTCATGCTATCTGTCCATCATAGGCCTCTGCTCCTCACAGTCTCTCAGGGATCCAACTTGCTTGTGTTTAAAGGCAGTAAAGATTCTTCCTAAAAGTCATGAACATCACTTCTTCTGACACTTCATTGGCCTAAGCAAGCCATATGGCATCACCCAAGTTCATGTGGGCAGGGAAGTGAAATTCCTCCATGAGCTGGGGATAACCAGATATATGTGGTGGACACCTACCACTCACCTTGTGATAAAGGAAAGAAGTAAGAGAGCAGAAGTTTTAAAAATTGGCCCAGAGGAGGAGGATTCAAGATGGCCGAATAGGAATGCTCTGGATTGCAGTTCCCAGTGAAAATGCAGAGGGTGAATGATCATCACATTTCCAAATGAATTTTTACTGCCCACAGACCAGGAGATTCCCAGGCGGAAAAGCGCCACGAGTCTCCAGCCTGGCTGTTTCACAAATCTGGGTGCCATTTCAACTGGCAACTGGAAAGCCTGGGAGACAGAGTCACCAATTCAACTGAAATAAAGGGGGCTGAAACAGGCAGCCAGGTGATCTGGCTTGGCAGGTCCCATCCCCACAAAGACCAGCAATCTGAAACATTCTGGACTGAGAGTTTCACAGCAAGCGCAGCTGGACCCGGGATGGTCCGGCTTTGTAGGGGGAAGGGCATCCGCCATTACCAAGGCAGTCCACCACTACCAAGGCAGTCCGCCATTACCAAGGCAGTCCACCATTACAGAGACAGTCTGCCACTACTGAGGCAGACCACCATTACCGAGGCAGTCCACCGTTACAGAGCACTCCACCATTACTGTGGTGGACTGCCATTACCGAGGCAGTTCTAACTATACACCTATAAACAAAAATGCAAGAAAGTTCACACAGCAGCTGGGCAGAGCCCACAGCAGCTCAGCAATGCCTCTGCTGGCAGACTGTGAATAGGCTACCTCCTCGCTGGGCAGGGCATCTCTGAGAAAAAGGCAGCAGAATGATAGGAACTTATAAATAAAGCCCCACCTTCCTAGGACACAGCACCTGGGGAAAAAAAGGCAGTTATGAGTTCCCCTGCAGCAGACTTAAACATACCTGCCCAGCAGCTCTGAACAGAACAACAGAGCTCACAGCTCAGCACTTGAGCTCCTATAAGGGACAGACTGTCTAGTCAAGCAGCTCCCCGACACCCATAAAACCAAAGAGACACCTCATAAAGGAGAGATCAGGCTGACATCTGATGGATATCCTTCTGGAACAAAGATAACAGAAGAAGAAACTGGCAGCAACCCTTACTGTTCTGCAGCCACTGCAGGTGATACCCAGGCAAGCAATGTCTGGAGTGGACCTCCAGCAGTCCTACAGCAGGGGGACCTGTTAGAAGGAAAACTAAGAAACAGAAAGAAATAACTTCATCAGCAACAAAAAGGATGTCCACTCAGAGACCCCAACTGAAAGTCACCAACCAAAAGGCCACAGGTACATAAATCCACAAATACGGGAGGAAAGCAGTGCAAAAAGGATGAAAATACCCAAAACCAGAATGACTCTCCTCCTCCAAGGGCTTACAACTCCTCATCAGCAAGGGTACAAGGCTGGATGGAGAATGAGTCTGATGAATTGACAGAAACAGGCTTCAGAAGGTGGGTAATAACAAACTTCTCTGAGCTAAAAGATCATGTTCTAATCCAATGCAAAGAAACTAAGAACTCTGAAAAAAGGTTCGATGAAATGCTAACGAGAATAAACAGCTTAGAGAGGAATATAAATGAGTTGATGGAGCTGAAAAACACAACATAAGAACTTCACAAAGCATACACAAGTTTCAACAGCTGAATTGACCAAGCAGAAGAAAGGATATCAGAGATTGAAGATCAACTCAATGACATAAAATGAGAAGTCAAGATTAGAGATAAAAGAGTAAAAAGAAATGAACAAAGCCTCCAAGAAATATGCGATTATGTGAAAAAACCTAATCTATATGTGATAGGTGTGTCTGAATGTGATGAAGAGGATGAATTCAAGCTGGAAAACATTCCACAGGATATCATCCAGAAGAACTACCCCAATCTAGAAAGGAAAGCCAACACTCAAGTTCAGGATATACAGAGAACACAACAAAGATATTCCTCAAGAAGAGCAACCTCAAGGCACATAATCATCAGATTCAAAAGGGTTGAAATGAAGGAAAAAATGCTAAGGGCAGCCAGAGAGAAAGGTCGGGTTACCCACAAAGGGAAGCCCATCAGACTCACAGCAGATCTCTCAGCAGAAACCCTACAAGCAAGAAGAGAGTAAGGGACAATATTCAACATCCTTAAAGAAAAGAATTTTCAACCTAGAATTTCATATCAAGCCAAACTAAGCTTCATAAGCGAATGAGAAATAAAACCCTTTATGAACAAGCAATTGCTCAGAGATTTCATCTCCACCAGGCCTGCTTTACGAGAGCTCCTGAAGGAAGCACTAAACATAGAAAGGAACAACCAGTACCAGCCACTCAAAAAATTACCAAATGGTAAACAGCATCAACACAATGAAGAAACTGCATCAACTAATGGGCAAAACAACCAGCTAGCATCAAAATGGCAGGATCAAATTCACACATGACAATATTAACCTTAAATGTAAATGGGCTAAATGCCCCAATCAAAAGACATAGACTGGCAAATTGGATAAAAAGTCAAAACCCATCGGTGTACTATATCCAGAAAACCCATGTCACATGCAAGAATACACATAGGCTCAAAATAAAGGGATGGAGGAAGACCTACCAAGCAAATGGAGAGCAAAAAAAAAAGGAGGAGTTGCAATCCTAGTCTCTGATAAAATAGACTTTAAACTAATAAAGATCAAAAGAGACAAAGAAGGGCATTACATAATGGTAAAAGGATCAATGCAACAAGAAGAGCTAACAATCCTAAATACATACACGCCCAATACAGGAGCACCCAGATACATAAAGCAAGTTCTTAGTGACCTACAAAGAGACTTAAACTCCCACACAATAATAGTGGGAGACTTTAACACTCCATTGTCAATATTAGACAGATCAACAAAACAGAAAATCAACAAGGATATCCAGGACTTGAACTCAAATCTGGACCAAGCAATCCTAATAGACATTCACAGAGCTCTCCATCCCAAATCCACAGAACAACATTCTTCTCAGCACCACATGACACCTACTCTAAAATTGACCACATAATTGGAAGTAAATCACTCCTCAGCAAATGCAAAAGAACAGAAATCATAACAAACAGTCTCTCGGACCACAGTGCAATCAAGTTAGAACTCAAAATTCAGAAACTAACTCAGAACTGCACAACTTCATGGAAACTGAACAACTGGCTCTTGAATGTTGACTGGATAAACAATGAAATAAAGGCAGAAATAAAGATGTTCTTCAAAACCAATGAGAATGAAAACACAATGTACCAGAATCTCTGGGACACATTTAAAGCAGTGTCTTAGAGGAAAATTTATAGCTATAAATACCCACAGGAGAAGCAAGGAAAGATCTAAAATTGACACCCTGTCATCAAAATTGAAAGAGCTAGAGGAGCAAGATGAAAAAAAATCAAAAGCTAGCAGAAGACAAGAAATAATTAAGATCAGAGCAGAACCGAAGGAGACAGACACCAAAAACTCTTCAAAAAATCAATGAATCTAGGAGCTGATTTTTTGAAAAGATCAACAAAATAGACCACTAGCCAGATTAATAAAAAATAAAAGAGAGAAGAATCAAATAGATGCAATAAAAACAATAAAGGGGATATCACCACCAATTCCACAGAAATACAAACCATCATCAGAGATTACTACAAACAACTCTATGCACATAAACCAGTAAACCTGGAAGAAATGGATAAATTCCTAGACACTTACACCCTCCCAAGCCTAAACCAGGAAGAAATCAAAACCCTGAATAGACCAATAACAAGGGCTGAAGTTGAGGCAGCAATTAATAGCTTACCAACCAAAAAAAGCCAAGGTCCAGATGGGTTCACAGCCAAATTCTACCAGACATACAAAGAGGAGCTGGTACCAATCATTCTGAAACTATTCCAAACAATCAGAAAAGAGGGAATCCTCTCAAAATCATTTTATGAGACCAACATCATCCTGATACCAAAACCCGGCAGAGACTCAGCAAGAAAAGAAAACCGCAGGCCAATATCCATGATGAACATAGATGCAAAAA
>PVKV010030495.1:0-22156 GCA_004027835.1 Alouatta palliata | reverse complement strand
GTGGCCCCTCTGCTCCCTCTGTCCCCGCCCTGACCGTGGCCCCTCTGCTGTCTCTGTCCCCGCCCTGACCATGGCCTCCCCACACCCCAATGCTCAGGTATGGCTTTGGTGTCTCAACAAAAACACAGGAGACTGCTGCTAAAGCGGGTGGTGAGGGCTGTCACTTTGGGAGTGTGTGTCAGTCTTACCCAGCAGCATTGTTGACTTCTTGCTAGTTCCGCTGGTTCTTGTAGATTCCCTAGGATTTTCTGTATATGTTCTCTCCAAGCTGAAGCAGCTCCTGGCCCCTCTTCCGGTTCCTGGATGTCTCACTCTTTTCTGGGCCTGGGACACTGACTGTGGCTCTGGCTCTGCCCGGCATGGACCAGCTGCCATGCATGCCATCTCCCGGCTGCTCCCGATTTCCTGAGCTGGATGCCAGGAGCTGCTGCCCTTCCTCTCAGTGCAGCTGAGGCTGACCTTGACCTCACTTCGACCTTGAACCTTCCTGGGCCCAGTGCCCCGCACCTGGCTGTGGCCAGGGAATGCTCCATAATGGTGAACGGAATACCATATATTTCAGCAAAATATTTTCCCTGCTACCTATTAAACTACAGATAAACAATGTCTGCTTTTAAAGATTGGCCAAAGCTCTGACTTGAAGAGTTAAAAGGCTGAGTTTGAGTCCCATCACCCCATTTACTCCGACAAGTCATTTCACTCCCTTTGGCCATTATTCACCTCTGTGAAATCATGGCAGTGACCCTCAGGCCGTCTGCCTCCAGCCACAGTTCCAGAGCTCAGACCAGGACGTGGAAAACTGCTGTGTCAGTTGTAGAGGAACAGGACCAGGAAGGGACACCCACGTAAATCTCACGTCTCTCCTGCCTGTCTCTGTTACACTCAGAATTTTTCTTGCTAAACTGAAAGCTTGGCTTTGTGGAGCGGGAAGCGAAAGGTCTGGGTCATTCCTGTTTCACTCTTGTTCAGATTCACTGAAGAGCCACGTTATGTGAACAAAGAGTGTCATTTTGAAACGTGGTTTCTCTCCTACTCCAGTGTCTTCGTCATCTGCATGGACACACGTAGAAATGGCACCTGGCCGTGGATGAAGGGCCATGTGTAGAGGCTCCCAATGCACACAACGGTGACCCTCACGTGACAGAAAGCCCAGGGTGAAGGGACAGAAGCGACGCCACCGCACGCAGTGGTCTGGGATTGAGGCCGCCTGGGCCTGCTCCCCAGCCCTGCCCCAGCCCCGCCAGTGCCGATGAACGTGTCTAAGCCAACTTTGATTCTCACACTTGGTGTTTTTAGTACCTTTTAGGACCTGGAAATTGATGTCTTTATTTTTAGCCTCAGGGGTGGCTCTTTGTGAAAGTGGACGGGCCGCCTCGCGCCTTCGTGGTGACATTCTGCCTGCGTCCACAGGCCGTCATCGTTGCAGAGCAGGGTATCTTGTCTAAAACTGGCTCTCGGTCCCATGGACCTCCAGGGCCTGCTGCTTTCAGGTGCCCCAAACGGCAGAACTTGGCCATGAGCGCTGAGGCTGTAGCGCCTTCATCTACACCCTGCTCCAGGCAGATCCCGGGCCTCGGTTTACTATTTGCATGATGTGAAGGGTTATCTGCTCAGTTCTGCTCGGGGAGCTGTTCCCACAGCCCAGCCGGGCATGCCCTTGCCTGCAGTGTTCTTGTAACTGCCTGCAGGCACCACAGGCCTTCCTGTGAGTTAGTATCTCAACCAGCTTGTTGCTCCTGCTTATTTAAAAGCAATCATTCCACTGAGGGGCATTTTGAAGTGTTTCCGGTAGAAACAGCCTCGTCTGCCTCATCCTTCCTTCCATCATTACCCTGGCCATAAATTCCCAGAAGATGAAAGTTCCCTGTGTTTTTGAGGGGTTGTTCCTCCACTCTCTTTCCCTCCCCACACCTGGCCACTGTGGCTGGCAGTCCTCCAGAGCTCCAACCCCCCCATGATGTGTGCTCCCCCCGAGATATGTGCATGCCCCACTGTGTTGCTGGCAGTCCCCTGGAGCTCCACCCCTACCCCCCCATGATGTATGCACTCCTCGCAATGTGTGCATGCCCCACTGTGTTGCTGGCGGTCCCCCGAGCTCTGCACCCCAATGATGAGTGCCTCCTGCAGCGCTCAGCGGTTCCTGTGACTCCCAGAGTTTGCCATTATGCAGGTCAGGGTGTCCATGGTTTACAGACAGGTCCACCTGTGAAGATCGCAGAGCCCGCTCAGAGGTTCAGAGGTGCAGGCAGAGGCCGGCCAGTCCCCAGTGTCCTCAGTGCCCCCCTGCTGCCGCCAGCCAGCCCTCAGGGCACACTTAAGAGTTTGAGAAGGATGCGAGCCCACTCAGGCTGGGCCCAGCGGAAGGGCCAGCCTGGGACCAGAAGCTCTGAGGGATTCGTGCGGGGGCAGGAATTATCTAGGCCATAAAGAAGGTGGGCTTCTGACAGAAGAAAGAGGGAAGAGCACCATGTGCTGTAGGGAGGAAGTGTGGCTGTTTCTGTGAGACGGAGCGGGGCACAGTGTGGGGACACTGATCTGACAGACAGCACAGCCCAGGACAGGAGCGCTAAGGAGAGCACACAAAGAAAGCCCTCTCTCCAGAATCACTCCCTCTCTCCAGAATCACTCCCTCTCTCCAGGATTCTCCCATCCCAGACGGCCTCCTCCAGAATCACTCCACATGCCAGGTTATACTGCATTTCACACTACCAGCCAGGAATTACCAGGCAGGTAAACAGAATCAGGAAAATATGACCCATAATGGGAAAAGGAACTCAATCCATTAAAACCTACTCAGTACTGCTGCAGATGTTATGATTAGCAGGCAAGGACATTAAAATATTGGAAATATATTCCACATATTGAAAAAGTTAAATCAAGACATGGAAAAGATAAAAAGAACCCAACTTAAATTTCTAGAGATGGAAACCATGGTATGTTGTGGGAAGAAATATACTTGCTGAGGTTAACAGCCAGCTCAGCATTGCAGGAAAGCAGTAAGCAGTTAGGGATGGGGACCATGTCTGTCTTCACAGCACTTTTGGAGCTGAGGCAGACAGATCACTTGAGTGCAGGATTTCAAGACCAGCCTGAGCAACGTGGTGAGACCTCCACTCTACAAGAAAAAATGCAAAGACTGGCCATGCACAGTGGCATGTGCCAGTAGTCCCACCATCCAGAAGGCTATGGCAGGGGACCTGCTTGAGCCCGGGAGGTCCAGGCTGTCACTCCAGCCTGGGGAGCAGAGCAAGGCCCTGCCTTGGAGAAAGAAAGAAAGAAAATAGCAATAGAAACATGAAGAAAAATGAAGCATGGTAAAAAAAAAAAAAAAAAAAAAAAAAAATTTAATTAAAGGAATATCATTCAGTTGTGGGATAACTGCAAGTGACATAACATTAGTATTTGGGGCTGGGCACGGTGGCTCACGCCTGTAGTCCCAGCACTTTGGGAGGCCGAGGTAGGCAGATCACAAGGTCAGGAGTTCAAGACCAGCCTGACCAACGTGGTGAAACCCCATCTCTACTAAAAAAATACAGAAATTAGCCGGGTGTGGTGGCATGAACCTGTAATCCCAGCTACTCGAGAGGCTGAAGCAGGAGAAACGCTTGAACCCAGGAAGCAGAGGTTGTAGTGAGCCGAGACTGCACCATTGCACGCCAGCCTGGGCGGCAATGGGAGACTCCATCTCAAAACAGAAAGCATAGTGTTTGGGAGTCCATAAAGGAGACTGGGAGAAAAAATATTTCAAGAAACAATAGCTAAAAATTTTTTGAATTTGATGAAAATTATAAACCCACAGATCCACAAAGCTTAGCAAACCCTAAGCACAGGAAAACTCCACTAAGGCATATTGCAATCAAATTGCTTGAAAAACAGTGATGAATTCAAAAGTCCAAAAGCAGCCAGTAAAAAGAAGACACCAAGGAGCAAAGATGAGAATGCCAGCAGGTTTCTTATTACAGATTTCTTACCAGATGGAAAAGGCAGACAGCGGAACAGCTTCTTTAAAGCAAAGAAAGAAAGAGAGAGAGAGATAGAGAAAAACTGTCAACCTGGAATTTTGTGCCCAGTGAAAATATGTTTCCAAATGGAGGCAAATAAAGACTTTTGAAGACAAAGGAAAGATGAAAAGTCATCCCCAGCAGATCCACACTACAAGAAACGCGAAGTCCTCTAGGCCCAGGGAGAACGCTCTTCAGAGGGAAGCACGATTCCACATGGAGGAATTAAAAGCACCAGAAATCAGGAAAATACGCAGATAAATATGTGATTATTTTCTTATTTAAATCTTCTTTAAAAGATAATTGTTTAAATAAAAATAACAGTGTACTATGAATTTTTTTTTCAATAAGCCTTTTGCACTATGAATTTTTTTTCCCTTTTTTTTTTTTAAAGAGACAAGATCTCACTCTGTTTCCCAGTCCTGACCATAGCTCACTGTACGCTCAAACTCCCTTGCTCAAGCCATCCTCCTGCCTCAGCCTCCCAAGTAGCCAGGACCACAGGCACAAGCCCCAGCACCCACAGACTGTGTAACATTTGTAAGAGCGACAAGATGGGGAGGAGAGAGAATGAAGACTGTAAGATTCTTGCACTTGGTTTGAAGTGCTCTTGTATCACCTGCCTAATGATTAACTGCAGAAGTCCATAAGCCCTAAAGCTGCCACTCAAATTTAAAAAAGAATTACAGTTAAATAGCTGACAACAGAGGTGATATGAAATCATAAATATAGATAACTAATATGAAAGGAAAAAGATAACCACGAGTAGATGCAGCGAATAGGAGAGGGCAGGACAATAGATTTACCCCCAATCCTGTCTGTTACTGCAGTGTGGAGACTGAACGCCACAGCGAAAAGGCAGAGGCTGCCAGGTTGTTAGGAGCAGGAGCAAACCACGCGATGCTTACAAGAAGTGTACTTTTGGCGTAAAGACACAGGCAGATGAAAGGTAAGAGGACGGGAAGAGCTCTGCCGTGCAGGCACTGAGCAGAGGAAGGCTTCAGGGCCTGTGTTGATAACAGGAAGAGGAGCTTTGGGAACGGAGAGCGTCACTGGCAGTAAAGACAGACATCTCAGGATGCTGCAGAAGTCCGTTCATCAAGAGAGTATCACAGTCCCAAATGTCTGTTCACCTAGCAACGGAGTTTCAAAATACACCCAACAGAACGGATGGGACTGCGAGGAGAAGCAGGTAAACCTGTAGTTACATTTGGAGAATTTGGGGCTCCTTTCTTGTAACTGACAGAACAAGCTTAAGAGAAATCAGTAAGAATAGCAGAGACTCGAGCAGCACCCTCCAGCAACTGTGCCCTGACGGAACGCGCCACACAGAGCCTTTGCCAGGGTAGGCCAGATGCTTGGCCAAACCTCAACAACGTAACGAACTGGAATCTCACACAGTATGCCCTGCACCCACCGTGGAGGCAAACTCAAAATCAAGAACAGATCACAGGAAAGTCCCTAAGCACTTAGAAACATAAACTTTTAGATAAATAAATTATTTTCATTTCATAACATTTTAAGTAAATTATATTAATATATAATACAAAATAGAATATAAATATGTAATATTAAGATAATATATGTTGTGAATAACAAATATTTATATAGAATATTACTGTAAATATGTATATATCATAATATAATGTACATATAATTATAAATACTCGCATTAAATAAATAGATTATATAAACATGTATGTTAAGATATAAAATAAATAGGTTGAGTATACCTGGGAAGAGCTCTCAACAGTGCTGTCGGGAATGTGCAGCAGCAAATAGACTACACATTGGAAAAGAGACGGTCTCCAGCCAGAGCTCAGCTTCCACCTTAAGAGAGTAGCGTAAGCAGAGTAAACCCAAAGCTGTCGGCAAAGAAGGTAAAATCAGCCTGGAGACTAACACAGAAGAAAACCGTGGAACATCAAAATCCAGTCAACAAAACATGTTTTCTTAAAACAGATAAAAAAAAACTGGGAAACACCATCCTGACTGACAAATTCCAGCATCAGGAGTGATAGAGGTGACATCATGAAAGTTTCTAGAGATAGTTAAAGGATGATAAGCAAATATCATAAGCAGCTTGATGGGAGAACATTTGATAACTTCAATTCCTTAAATGGCACACACTAGTCAAGAAGAGATTGTTAATCTGAATAATACTACACTTTTTTTTTTTTTTTAAGAGACTGGATCTCACCATATTGCCAGACTAGTCTGGAGCTCAAGTGATGCTCCCACCTTGGCCTCCGAGAGTGCTGGGATTACAGGCCTGAGTCACTGTGCCTGGCCCACTACATGTGTTAAAGAAATTGAATTTGTAATGAAAACTTTTACTACAAAGAAAACTGCAGGTCCCGATGACTTCGGCAGTGAATTTTGCTGAATATTAAGGAAGACATATTTGAATAATATACAAGTGCCTTCCCATATCATTCTATGAGACCAGCATTACCTAATACCAAGGCCAGACACACAAGAAAAGAGAACTACAGATCCGTCTTCTATTCATCTAAAACTCTAGAAAATGCAAACTAACCTGTAGTCACAGAAAAGAGATCAGCTGCTGCTTGGGGGCACGTGAGGGTAGGGGCACAGGGGCAGAAGAAAACATCTCAGGGGCCAGACCCCACCTAGATTGTGGTAGTAGCTTCATAGGTATAGACATATGTCCAAGATGATCAAATTCTGTACTTCAGATTTGTATGTCACTTATAACTCAATGAAGCTGCTAAAAAATTCTAGTTGTGCAACACTCTACAAAAAACTGTACTGTTCCCATCTAGATTTTGTTTTATTTTTTATTTTTTCTGAAATGGAGCCTTACTGTGTTGCCCAGGCTAGCGTGCAATGGTGCAATCTCAGCCCACTGCAATCACGGCCCACTGTAACCTCCACCTCCTGGGTTCAAGTGATTCTCCTGCCTCAGCCTCCCGAGTAGCTGGGACTGCAGATGCCTGCCACTGTGCCCGGCTGATTGTTATATTTTTAGTAGATGGGGTTTCCCATGTTGGCCAGGCTGGTCTCAATCTCCTGACCTCAAGTGATCCACCCACCTCAGCCTCCAAAGTGCTGGAATTATAGGTGTGAGCCACCACACCCACTCCCCTTCTAGATTTTTAATTCAATAAACGCCTCCAAAAATGTGGGGGGATTTATTCCCAAGACGAATGATGTGTACCAGCTAAGTGCCATTCCTGGTTGGATCCTGGGTCAAAAACCAGAGGCTCACAGAGGACGACTGTGAACAGTCGGGAGGAATTTGACCCTGGACTGCACGTCAGGCAGGAGGACTGTGTCTCTCCCACGTCTTGAGCATGATCATGGCTTTGTGCTCATGGAAGCAAATGCCCTTTTCCTCAGGAATATTTCTGGACAAAGCGTCATGCTATCTGCAACTTTCACGCAGTGCGGAAAAGCACAGGGGTTGGGGAGGCAGAAAGCAAACACGGCAGAGTATTGTTTTAAATTGTCCTGAGGGTCAAGTGATGGGACCAGAGCTCAAGAGCAGCAGAGCCTGGCGATGAGGAGGTCCGGGAGATTTGGCCACCGCTGTCCTCTGCTGGTCACGCTTCGCAAGGATGGTGGTAGTGGTTGTTTTAATAAGTTCCTCAAGCCTGCTCTTATCTTTTGTCTGTCTGTTAATTAGCAAGATTAAGGAAGGGGAGAGTTAATTAAGGACTCCCGTAGGCAAGGTTCCAGTTTATTGAGGGTTTTTCATAGATAAAATTAATACTCAGTCCAAGCCGACCTTCTGAGTTGCAGTTAATAAAGTTGTGTTTATGGTACCAACAGGGAATTCCAAGGGCGTCATGTGAGTAGATCTGTAAACACACCCGATGGTGGTATTCATGAAGTCAATCCAGATTGGGAGATTCAAAGAGGTTTCCCCGTGTCAGCAGGCAGCCGGGGTCCCCGGAAGAAAAGACAGATGAGAGATTCACAGAATTGCCTTTCTGCAGCCCCCACATCAGGGCCAGTTCTTCCCGTGCTCAAATTCTCCACTATTTTCTCTGCAAAGTAATTTCATCACAGCTCATGTGTGCTGTGGTTGATAGCCTCTCCTCTTGCTGTTTCTCCTCCTTTCCCCACTCCCCTTCCTCACACACATACGCGGGAAACTCAGTTCAAAACATGTAAGGTTAGCTCTCTCCATCATCCAGCAATGACTCGTGTCCCCAGCATCTCAGTCTCAAGTGGGCAAGAGAGCTCGAGCTAGAACGCGTGACCCTGCTGGGCCCTCCGCACAAGGCAGTGCCCGGCTGTGTGTGTGTTGGCGGGGGCGGGGGAGCTAGTCCAGGTGGGGCCAGAGCAAACGTTTTCCCTCCTCTGCTGGGACTTTGTTTGCTTGTGTCCTGAACTCTTGTTCCTGTAGTTTCTACCTTAAATGTTATTTTTCAGAACAGTTTTAGATTTACAGAAAACTTGGAAAGGTGGTAAGTAGAGTTCTTGTGTACCCTACACCCAGGTCTCCCTACTGACCTCTTCTGTTAGTCCGTGTTTCTCACAACCGGTCCACGGACTGATGTTGATAAATGATCATTAGCTGCAGTTGATACTTTCATCAGATGTTCTTGCTTTTTATCTGACGTCCTTTTTCTGCCCCAGGATCCCGCCTGACATGGAGGCCCCCGTTGTCTTAGGCCTCTCTTGGCCGTAACAGTTTCTCAGACTCTCCTTGCTGTTGATGATCTTGACAGCTGTCAGGGGTCCTGGTCAGGGGTTTTGTAGACTGGCCCCCTGTTGTGATTTGGCCCATGTTTTTCTCCTGCCTAGATTGGGGTTTGGAGAGGAGACCACAGGGGGACGTGTCCTTCAGGTTCCGTCGTAACAAGGGTGCGTGCTGTGGGCATGGCGGATCCCCGGTGGCGCTGGCCTGGGTCCCTGGCTGAGGTCAGCCTTCTCCCGTGTCAAGTCGGTGCTCTTTGGAAGTCACTTGGATGTGCTAGGGTGTTGTTACCTAAACTGCTTTTGCTGCCTGTGGTTAAACTTATTCCTTCCTGCAGTTTCATTATCTTTTTAGGGTCTAAATATAGTTCTCTTAATTTCTTTTTATTACTTATTTCAGCTTATTTTATAAGGCTTCATCTTGGAGTCGTTTTATTATGTTTTGTTTTTCGTTTCCGGGATTTTCTGGTACATCTTCTTTCAGTTTGCCCCTCATTGAGCTACTTGCCTGCTATACCGTCTTCCAGCTGTCGGTGGACTAGGTGGAAACGGTTTTACCCTGTCTGTGGGTAGCACCCTGTCTAGGTGCGCCCCATGCCCAGAGCTGGGTGAGTCCCAGGAACGGCAAAATGTCACCTCACCTTCTGACGCTCATCTGACGTAAGTTCATTGCTTTGATGGTCCACTGAATTTCGGAACTATAGGTTGTGATACACAGAAAATCAACAAAATCGCATTGCTAGGGAACACATTTTTGAAGACCAGCTTCTCACACTGAAGCTTTAATCAGCAAGGATGTGCCATGGAGGGGACTCCTGATGCCTTCGTCACTTGGGAAGTAGCACTGCCATGCAGAGTGGCCTCATTTCAGCCGTCCTCCTAGTTCCGTGTGGAGCCCCGCTCCGGGCAGATTCCAACACCCCTCATGCTGTCCCAGGAGAACTGTGGTCTGGGAAGGCAGAGGCCCCTTCCTCCCACCCCCATGGAAACCAGACTGCATGAGCTGGGCCACCTGTCCCTGCACTGGGTCAGTCCTGGGAGACCACCCACCCCAGAAGAGACCAGGCCAGGCGGACATGCACATTGATGACAGGCCAGAATGCAGGTCTGTCTGCGCCCCCTGGGAAGGTGGGAGGTGTTTGGCCAGAGGGAGACAATTGTATCAGCTGCCTGTAGGTCGCCAAGAATGAAATGAACAAAGGAGAGAGGAAGCAGGGGGTGGCTGCCCGCCCAGCCAGGCTGTTTCGCCCACACCCAGGCAGAGTAGACCGGGTGCTGGCAGGGGTGACGGCTCGCCCTTTGCAAGATGGATGGGCACCACGGGGCCCTGGCGGGTGGAGGTGGATGACAGGCTGTGCTGCCACAGAGGCTGTCTGTGTGGCAACTTCATAATTGATGGTTAGGCTGCTTGAAACCTGATCGAATCTCAGCTCAGCCTGCTGGGTGTGAGCGAGAGGGGATGGGGAGCCTGGTCAGCCAAGGGCGAGCCCCACACCACTGAGGAGGCTGGCGGGGGCACCCCAGCCTGGCTTCTTCCCGCGCGGGGCTGGCTCCTGTCCCACGGTCTTTCGCTACTGTATTTCCTCTTCCTAGTATTAGAATTTGAATGAAAAAGTCACCGCGGTTTTGATGCAGGGACCTGAGGTCAAGGCTGGTTCACTGCAGGTCCACACGGCTGCAGCTCAGACACCTACCCCAGCCAAAAACACCCGGGGCTCTGTGCCGTTCCAGCGGCTCCTTGGCCAGCCCTACCACTGGCGGCACTGGGCGCAGGGAGCCTCCACCGCGCACGCAGACAGAGCAGCTCTCACGTGGGAAGCGGACCCCAGGTGTGACTGCTGTACCTGATCAGGAATTGTCATTTTCTCCGCAGCACAAACATGGGTTCTTTTCTTTATTCATCAGACATCTGCTCAGTGGCTAATAGGAACCAGGCCGCGCTGCCTCCTGGGACTAGTAAAGACTAATAACACACATCTTTGTCCTCACAGAGCTGAAGTCTAGCCTGTAAGGTGGAGGGCAGCTCGGGGGGGTGCAGTCCAAGTCCCTGCAACGGGGGCGGGAGCGAAGCCGGTGGAGAGGCTGTGCCTGGGCGGCAGGGCCGCAGGCCGGGGGGAAGCAGGCCCCGCAGGCAGAGGGCCTGCGGCCGCATTTCTGAAACAGCAAAAGCATGAGCTCAGTATGCCCCAAGCCCTGAGGAGGTGAGGAGAAAGGGGAAGGTGAATTTCCTTATTCAGAGATGTTTCTGAGTCGCTGCTGTTTGTCACACTGCTAGGTTATTGACACCGGGCTGAAGAATATCACTGTAGTGCCACAGGGGGAGGACCTTGCTTGCCGTGACTGAGTGTGGCCTCAGGGACAGCGCTCCAGGCCTGGCAGGACAGCACTCGGTCTGTGCTGGGGAAGTCACCCAGCCAGTGCAGAGTGCTGGGACCACAGGAAGGCAGCTTCCAGGCTAGACCCAAGTCAGCCCCGAGACAGCAGAGGGTCCCCTGTAGGGATGGGATGGAAGAAGGAGGACGTAGGGGCAGAGGACGTCTCAGTCTGTACCTGTCTCTAGCATTTTAATGTTCAGTCCTTGAGACCTACAAGTTTGAGGACATGTGCAGAAAAGATGGAAAGCACGCCGGTGACGTTGCTGTGGGCCTCAGATACAGCATTCAGGGTCGCTGTCAACGTGGGCACGCCTGGCCTAAGAATCGCTGAAGGGCTTTGTCGATATTTGAAATAGTGGCAGAAAATGAATGTGTCCATATATATATTGATATTTAAATATCTTGCCTCACTTGGTGAGTGGGGAGTGCGCTGTGCCCGGGGTGAAGGCCTGAGCAGGAAAGCAAGTCTTCAGCCACTCGGTGGATGTCCTGCTGAAGTCGTGACGCATCGTGAGCTCTTGCGGCCAGTCAACAGGAATCCGTACTGTGGTATTATTTTCCCAGGCACCACCAGTTTTATTGCCACCCACCATTGTGAAACCTCTGCGGATATAAACGTCTCAGCACGGCCCTCCCTCTGTCTTCAGATGACTTCCCAGTAGCATCCTCAGGCGAGGGTGGCAGTCCCCCGAAGGCTCACTCCAGAGCTATTTTCTTGTTGGAAACTTGCTTTCCTTTCCAGCACCCGTGCTCATAACAAGGGATAAACTCTCTGACCCAGTGGACGTGAAACCTGGCCCTGCGTCTCTGTGACGGTGTCCATGTTCACATCAGAACGTGTGTGGTAGGGTGTTCGTGTGAAATTGCTCAGGGCTTGGGTCGTCCTGCCTCCGTCAGCCTTTTTCATCAGGCATGGTGGACTGTTGGTCTGGGTTTAATTCTTGTGTTCCTGCTTCTCCGTGAAACAAACCTTACAATGTTTATTAAGGAGAATCAAGAGGGGATTTCTCCCCAGGACATCTTTCGCCAGAATATTCAAAGGAAGAAAGCCCGCCCTGACCTCACGGTGCACCTGATGGAGGGCAGGGCCTTGGCCGTGGGCTTCTCGTGCTCCGTTGTCGTATCTGTTCGCAAACCACAGCCATAACTGCTGCAGCAAGAAATCCATGCTTGTGTCTTCCAGCTTTGTGTGCGCTCTTCCGCTCTTCCTTGCCTCCCTTTTCCCCATTTAAAAACATAAATTCCTGAAATCCTGAGGCACAGAAGAATCAAAGCTGTGTGCTGGGGGAAGGGGGCTTACTCAGAAAAAAACATTTCATATTCCTGCTCTTTCCTCTCCTCCACCTGCCTTCCGCTCTGGCTTTCATATGCCACTGCCGTAGCTTGACCTGGGAGAGAACAGGCACAGCAAGGTGGAGCCTGTCGAGAGGGCAGCTTGGGGCGGATTCACACTAGCGGTGCTGCATACCCGAGCCCTGAGTCTCTGCCAGGTCTTCCCAGCAAGCCCGTGCTGCCTGGGGTGTGTGTGTGTCACCTGCTAGCTGCCATCCTGCACATGTGTAGTTTCAAGTCTTATTTCCTCTTCTGTTTAACGAGGGCCTTGGCCTAAGTGTGCTCGTAATTTGGGCGAGTGAGTGGGCAGTCGAAAGAGTCCACCCCAGTCCCCTTAGCCAGCGAAGCAGGAGTTCCCAGGTTCCCGCCTGCGGGGAGTGTGGGCGCGGTTTGACTCGGTGAAAATCTGTGTATTATAAACAGATACGTAAATGACCCCTGCGAGTGCTGAAAATGAAGGTATGAAAAGGCATCGTCCTCATCCGTGGTTCCCATCTGGCACAGCGACCTTATCAAAACGGAGATCTGGTAGCATACGCCACATGGATACCGAGGGCACATCTGAGTTCTCACACCCTGACTTGCATGCCTCACATTCAGAATCAGGAAGCCTTGAGGCGGTGACGCTTCGTCACACGCCCATGAGACATGTTTGAGGAGCTTCACTGTGAACGCATGGGCTTTGATTTGACTTGTGGAACCTCTGATTTAAAAACAAAGGAAGGTGCCTTCATTCTCAGACCGGGTGCTTTTCTGCTGCTCTGGCCCCCTGGGCTGAGTCTAACGGGACAGCGGTCGATGCTTCTCAGTTTATTTGTCAAAACCCTCAGCTAAAGCCAGTTGTTGCTTGAAAACTGCCTGCTTAATTGGCCTCCTCCGCTCGGGGGAGCAGCTTGCGACCGGAGGCTGACGCCTGGCCCCCTGACCACCCCACTCCCCATGGCGCTCAGCTCCAATTCCTACAGCCCAGACCATCACCCACATCATCAGTGTATTGATGTGAGGCAGAAACACCTCATTATAAGAGTCCCCCTGAGAAACAGCAGGGGCCAGGGCTTCTGGGCTGCATCACCAGCAGATTGCCTCTGCAAAACCACTCCTGCCTCAGGGGAAAGGGTCAGTCGTGCAGGGCTGCGCTGGAGAGCCGTTCTCTTCTTGATCCTCAGACATCTACTTGTTAAAATCCTGGTCCTCTGTTCTTCATGGCCTTCGTCCTCTGGAGAGGAGCATGCTGGGAGCTGGCGGACACACGCCTCACTCTGTGGATGCGATGTCTGTCACTGGTCAGTTGCTGGATATTGATCCTAGAAACCCATGCTCTGTGGGTCCCTCCAGGAAACACAGCAGCCGCGATCTGTGTGTTACTCTTCAGTTCCAGGTCAGACTGCTTTCACGTGTTGGTTTCATCTCCGATTCCACCACCTGAGCACAGATTTTTAAAACTTTATCTGGGTCCCCAACTAGAAAGAGGGAGAACCTGGACTTTAAACTTAGTTTTGTTTCAAATCTTGCCCCTTTTCCTCAGGTTTTGGGCCAAAACCGTCCAAAGTATTAACGTTACCCCTGTCCATCCAAGGCATGCTCATTTAATTCCCTTCAAGTACCAGCACCTGCACAAGTGCCCCCAAATCAGGCGGCCTGGTGTGGTCGGGCCAACACTGCCAGCCTCAGAGCCGGCCGGTCTCCTCCAGGACGTCCCCTAGAAGAAGGGGCCTACAAGGGGCCCATTCCTCCTCTATCCCTAGGCCCCGTCCCCCTGCCTTGCCCTTGTACTCCAGAGAGAGGTCTTCAGCACCACCCAATAAGCAGTGACTTCTCATCTAGAATCCTGGCTCAGGTCAGGTTCCGTGTTTCGGCCGTGCACGCCCAGGAGCAGCCCTGCTTATGTCTGGTCATCAGTGCCTCAGCTGCAGTGAGGCCTACTGTAACCCTTCCGTGATGAAAACACACCCCACCTCTTCAGTGGATGATCTTCCACTCAGATCCTCACACCCCTGGGATCGTCCCTGTCCTCTGTCCTTGCTGCCCTGCAGCTCCAGCCCAGCCTATCTGACCCGTAGCCTGCCTGCCGTGTCCTTCCCAGTGGCAGCTCCTGCTGGGCTCTGCAGCTGCTCCCACCTAGTCCCACCTGCCCCTGCCTGCCCTGCCTCTGCCCACCCCGCCCCTTCCCATCCTGCCCCTGCTGCCCTGCCTCTGCCCACCCCGCCCCTTCCCATCCTGCCCCTGCTGCCCTGCCTCTGCCCACCACCAAGAGGCTGGTTCCGATAGAGTACTGGATGTGATTGTGTGGACAGGCACGGGCTGACCTGAGGGGTGGGAAGGTTGCCCGCCTGCCTGCCTGGCAGCGGCTTTAGCACCAAGAAGCGTCCCGCCTTGGGGCTGCTCCTGTGGGTGAAAGAGCCGGGCCAGTGGGAAGCACCTGTTAGAGTGGGACTGTGCACACCCATCAGTGGGAATTACTGCCTCACACACGATTGGTTTTCAGTATTTTGTAAGTCCCCGCAAAGCCCCAAAAAAGCTTTGGCAGGGCCAGGTCTGCACCAAGAGGCTGGTTCCGGTAGAGTGCTGGATGTGGTCCAGTGTGGAGAGCGGAGGGAGGGAGTGGGCCCCGTGGAGAGGAGTTGGGGTGCCAGCAGGGGCTGCAGGGTCCTCCCCAGCAGGCGGCCCATGGTGTGAAAGATCACGTCTGGGAGCCGCTGTCCTCCGGGTGGGCGTTTGTGGGAGCCCTGCCCTTCCTAGCCAAGGAGAGCATGTCTGCAGGTGCTGGCTGCAGCTGTTTTTCCAAATGGAAAGGGGGCTTGAGAGGAGGAATGATCGAGGTATAAGCAGTCCATGCCCTCATTTGTTCACGCACCACACAAAGCTTGAGGCTCCTATAGGCCTCTGCACTCACAGCCTCTCCTCTGTCTCTTTCTCTCCAGTCGTGCCAGGCGGACCTCGTGAAGGACAACGGCCACAAGTACTTCCTGTCGGTGCTGGCGGACCCCTACATGCCAGTAAGGACCAGGCAGCACCCTCTTGGCGGGCTCGGGTCTTGGGGCACCTGCGTCTGCCCACACGCTGCACTCGACGGGGCCTTTCTATGGGGGCTGTAGGAGAAAGGTCAAGGGCCACGGTAGGGGCCACGTCCACGCGGTCAGCGACTGCTTCACTTTAGACACGGCCCTTTGCTTAGTGCCGTGAGTGCAGCTGCTGTTTCGTTTCCGTCTCTAAACAAGAGCTACAGTTCACCCGGACACACGGGTCATTGGGGTTTGTTTAGTCTGTTTTCACTGGCACTTCTTTGCAAAACAGTCGCATCCACTCTTCCCAGCTGTCCACTGAGTTAGACTAGTGAGTGTCCGCACACCTGTGATGTGGGTCCCTGTCGAAGGGCCTCGTCAGGAAGGGAGGGAGGAGGAAGGGAAGAACGGAAGAAGACTGTTTGAAAGTTTAAACTTTCAGTTTATTTTATTGTATTAAATTGTTTAAAAATGAGTCATCCACGAATAGGGTATAGAGTTATTCTGTAAATGTCTCGTAATGTTGTGTTTCCCACTTCTGGCTCCCAGCTTAGTAATGAGAACAAAGTAGACATGTCTAAATAATTCTTGAACATGGCTTCATATTGCCAGCACACGTAAGCATATGAGCTTGTTACGCGGTGCTAGGGGGCTTTGGCTGCAGAAAGGAACTTCTGTATGGTATTTCACCCCTAGTTGGTTTTCTAAGCAAAATGGTTTTTAAAACACAGCAAACATAAACAGGACTGCTTTCCGAAAGGTGAACAGCACACGGACTTTGTTTTGGATCCAGACACCGTCCTACGACTTGGGCACAAGGATGAGCTGGGCTCACAGGAACCAGCCCCACCTCACACCCTCACACCCTCACACGAGCCTGGGGGGGTTTTGAGGACACAGCCGGGCTGGAAAGGATGAAGAGGCGGCTGGGCGCAGTGGCTCACGCCTGTAATC
Organism: Alouatta palliata; assembly: GCA_004027835.1. Classification (NCBI taxonomy): domain Eukaryota; kingdom Metazoa; phylum Chordata; class Mammalia; order Primates; family Atelidae; genus Alouatta; species Alouatta palliata. Next base: position 5,824 of record PVKV010030495.1, on the reverse strand, counting down.
CCAGCACTTTGGGAGGCCAAGGCTGGCGGACTGCTTGAGCTCAGGGGTTTGAGACCAGCCTGGACAACATGGTGAAACCCCATCTCTACCGAAAATACAAAAAATTAGCCAGGCATTGTGGCGCATGCCTGTGGTCTCTGCTACTCTGGAGGCTGAAGTGGGAGGATCGCCTGAGCCCGGGGAAGTCCAGGCTGTAATGAGCTGTGATTGTACAGCTGCATTCCAGCCTGGCCAACAGTGACACCCTATCGCCAATAAAGAAATAAGTGATATCAATATTTTTAAATGACCGGAAAGAAATTGGTACAATGATGTCAGACCATCAGCCATCGCTTTGTTTCTTCAGGGCTTTGTGCCTGTTATGAGAAAATACTCTGTGCTCATCCTCAGAAACGATTGATTTCTCTAAACACATAAGCAGATCCGAAAAAACAAATTGAAGCTGTAAAATAGAAAAGACATTCACTGTTACTGAAAACTCGGGAGATGAATTAAATCACAGAGCAGACAGCCAAGAAGAGGGTTCCTGAAGGAGTCACCTGGAGCGCCGTGTGTGAAGCTCAGAGAGAAGGCATGGAAGCCGCGCTGAGAGCAGGCCGGGCACGCTCACCTTGCAGCTAGTGTGGCTCAGAGCGGGAGAAGACCGAGTAGAGAAGCCGTTTTTGATTAGATAGTGGCTGAGAATTTTCCAGATTTGAAGAAAGGAGAGTTCTGATTTTAAAAGCACGATGAATCCTGAGAAGGTTAAACAGAAACAAATGCATGCATAGCCACATGGTAACAAAAAGAGCAAATACCAGAGACATGAAGACAAACCTGGGAAGTCCCCAGAACAAATGTTATTTGCAGAGGAGGAAACAATGCCAGCCCAGACAGCGGACCTGTCATCAGCAGCAGCTGTCGGTGGTGACGGGGGCTCTCAGAGGGGAATGGGGGGCTCTCAGGGACAGGGGTCTCTTCAGCAGAGGCTCTTGGCGGGGACGGGGGCTCTCAGCAGGGACGGGGGCCCTTGGCGGGGGTGGAGGGCCCTCAGTGGAGGCGGGGGGCCCTCAGTGGGGGACAGGGAGGCCCTCAGCGGGAGATGGAGGCCCTCGGCAGGGACGGGGGGCCCTTGGCAGCGGACAGGGGGCCCTCAGGGGGGACAGGGACTCTCAGCGGAGGAGGTAAGTGATTGCAGTTGGGACGCCCACTCCCAGCTCAGTCACCACTCAGCAATGGGGGTACAGTAAGCAGTGGTCAAACACTGACGGTTTACTCCTTCCGAACCTCACAGCCGACAGCTAGAAAGACCACACATCAGTAAGGAGGAAGCGGGACCGGGAGGGAGAAGCAAGATGCAGGACACGGCGAAAAGCCAAGAAGCTGGCAAATGTGTTGACACATCGAAAGCTTTGTAAAAATAAAGAAAACGCATGGCGAATTGGAGGGGTTAAGCACGAGGAGAAATCGGGTACCTGGGAGCCTGGCAGTAATTCAGGAGCCACATAGGACGTGCTAGACTGTGTGGTGTGTACGTGAAGAACATAAGGCACCCCCACAAAGTTCAGAATAGACTCTGGCTTCCAGGTCAGCAGAGGCACAGAGGAAAGGAGAGGATGAAAATTAGTCAGGTCCATGGAAGACCAGAAAGGAGGGAACAGGGAAACTCAGAAGGCTGCCTCCGTGCCTTCGCTGCCACAGCCCTGACTGCCGGACAGTGTGCACACAGGGCACTGGGCAGGCTGAGGAGGTGAGGTCCGGCACAGTCACGGCTGGCCCAACAGAGGAAAGAGGCGCCTGGTCTGTGCCCGTCCAGCAGTGCTGGGCCTTCACTCGGGAGACCAGCCCGAGCTCTCAGGCCTGTGTGAACCGCGGTTCTCTTTTCTAGAGTCCACTCAAAATCCAGCAGTAAAGCTGGCTTGTGACTTTAATTATGTGCGGAGAGTATGGTGAAGATTCAGAAAGGATCCCGCTGCTGTGCTTCGGGAGTGAGAGTTTCCACTGAGGGGAACAACCAGGACCGTTCTGTTTTCCAGGCTGAACACAGGACCATGACGGCCTTCATCCTCGCCGTGATCGTCAACAGCTACAACACGGGGCAGGTGAGCACCCCGGCCGCCCCCCAGCCCCCGAGTCCACCTGTGGCGTTGCAGAGGAGCTGGGCCCACTGTGAAACGTGGCGCCACGTGGGAGACACGCTCGGGCCCTTCGTCTCCCCGGCCGTTTACGGGGCGAATTTGAATCTGCGGGATTTAAAACGGGAAACATTGAGCAAATCTGGTGCTGTGATTAAATAAGGCTTCCCGAGGATGGGTGGCTGCCATCATCCCGGACAGGCACCCACCACGTGCCCGCCGTTGGCAGGCAGAGGCCCACCTGTCTGTGGTCCCGCCTCTGCAGGAAGCCTGCCTTCAGGGAAACCTCATCGCCATCTGCCTGGAGCAGCTCAATGACCCCCACCCCTTGCTGCGCCAGTGGGTGGCCATCTGCCTAGGCCGGATCTGGCAGAACTTCGACTCGGCGAGGTGGTGCGGTGTGAGGGACAGCGCCCACGAGAAGCTCTACAGCCTCCTCTCCGACCCCATTCCCGAGGTGAGTCCGGCGGGTGCTCAGAGCCCGGTCCCGGCTGCCGACTGCGGGGCCTCCTGGGGGGTGAGGCGGAGGGCCAGGAAGTGCAGGCTGCTCACTAATAGGAGTAGGAGAGCGGGACCTTGGTGAGAGAGACCCGCCACTGGGGACTTTGCACCTGGGCCCAGAGTGCACTCCCGGGGGCAGCGGCACAAAGGGGGTCCCTGAAGGCACCTCAGAGGCGGGTCACACGCTCACTGTCTGGGGTGCCACTCTGCGTCCTCGCCGCAGCCTGCGAGGCAGGGACTGCCTTGACGCCCCGTTGCCTCCACTCCTCCCACCGGCCTGTGCACAGTACAGGGTGTCGCTTATTTTTAGAGCTGAGGAAACAGGCCCAGGGACGGTGACTTCTCCCCAGGACCACGTGGTGTTGGGGGCAGGGGCTAAGCCAGGGTCTCCGGACCCCAGGGCCAGCTCGGTGTCGCTCCCCTGGGTGAGCCCTCGTGCTTGGTGCACTCCAGGGCTCCCACGCCCCCTCTGCCTCCAGGAGTGCCCACGCCTTCCCCTCTCTCCACCCTCCCTGCCCTGCAGCCCATCCCAGCCCCTCCTCTAACTCCTGCCTCATTCATCAGTATATTCCCTGCTGCCTGGTTTGGTCTTTGAATTCCCAGGGAAATCCAGCTCCCAGCTCCGCAGGCTGACCGTCCGCCCCTGGCGCTGGGCAACTGGCCCTGCTGCTTCCACCTCCTTCCCCGTTGCTGCTCCAGCTGTGCAAGGACAGCCCGGGCCTGCATTGCTGTTCACCAAGCACCTGTGGGATCGGGTTCACCTGCACACAGCCCAGCTGTGTGCATGCGTGTGACCACCCCCTGCCTTGCAGGTCCGCTGCGCAGCGGTCTTCGCCCTCGGCACGTTCGTGGGCAACTCTGCAGAGAGGACGGACCACTCCACCACCATCGACCACAATGTGGCCATGATGCTGGCCCAGCTGGTCAGCGACGGGAGCCCCATGGTCCGGAAGGTATGTGAACCCCCAGCCCGGCAGCGGCAGGGCACCCAGGCTGGACCCCGCGACACGGGGGGCAGGCCATGCGACCCTGACCACAGCCAGGAGCACTCACTTTCCATAGTGCCTCATTGTGAGAACAGATCTTTGAATGTCTGATTCTCTCCAAAGTGCGTTTCTTTACCAGACACTGTGTGTTTGCTTCATTTAGAGGCATTTAGCAGGCCGCGCCTCCCGGCAGCTTGGGTAACAGTCTCCTTCCTGCCTGGGAGCGACACACACACACACACACACACACACACACACACACACCACTGCGACCACAATGGCGGGAAGGTTTGTGTACTGCGTCGTCCTCCCTCCTCCCCGCCTCTGTGTTTGTCAGCAACAGAACAAAACAGTTTTATAAACTTGAAAACTTACCTGTTTAGATGTAGAAATATCGCAGATGCTTGTCCAAGGTTTCACACCCCTAGAAAAAGTTGGTTCCACATACCCTCAGGTTCCCCCACCCACCCCAGCGCAACGGACGTTTAGGGAGCCGCTGGTTTCCCGGTCTCCTTTCCTGGTGAGAGCGAAGGCTGCTCTTGCAGAGAACTCATCAGACAGAGCACAGAGCTCTACAGGGGGACGGGCGTCTGTGTCCCCGTTGGGAGTCATTGGCTGCCCTAGCGTGAGCCTGCGCTGGCTGCATGTGGCTCCCTCTTGGATGTGGGCTTCATCAGGAGCCAGGCCGGGGTCCAGGGGCCTGGGCATTGTTTGTTGGGAGAGTAAACACCACTGCTTCACTTGGGAGGGACGTGACCTGGACAGGTTTACCTCAGCCATACTCAGCGCGTGGAAAGGCGTGTTCCATTGTGTGTTCCTACTCAAAGGAGCCCAGGTCGTTCGTGTGCTACATTTTCCAATGAAATCTTGAAAATACGAAGTCAGATGCTGGTGAAGCTCTTCTGTTGGGTCTGGCTTTGTTATCGTCACGTTCTCCTCCTGGCAGTGCCTCTGAACCTGGCTTCTTCCAGCCGCTGCCGAATTCTTCCCACATCAAATCACCTTTAGTGGACATCACTGATCAAAGCAGCAACTCAGCAGTTTGTCTGTTAAAAATTTTTTTAAAGTAAGGAAACATTTGTTTCTTTTTTACAAAAGCAGCGTTAAAATAGAGAGAACGTTAGCTGTGACAAGCTCCCCGAGAGCCGTCCTGTGGCCCAGTGTCCCCCCGGATGTGGCCCCGTGGTATGGTCTGGCTGCTGGGGCACTGAGACGCAGCCCACCCTCCTCCGTGCACAGTTCAGCGTTCATGTGCCTGTGAGGCCGCTGCTGAACCTGTCCTGGAGACTGGCCTGCAGGAACACTGTAGAGGTCAGAGGAGGCGCTGGTGACCGGGACATGGCTGTCTCGGGGACGCCTGGCGGGGGGTATGGAGGATGACAGCCCCTGCGTTCCAGGAGCACACGGTCTAGTCAAAGAACAGATACACATGTGGCCATTCCACAGGAGCCTGTGGGTCAGTGCTGCCTGGAGTTCTCTGAGCTCCCGAGAGCCGTGCCTGTACCCGTGTGGGAGCGGGAGGAGGGTCAGCAGAGGCGTTTGTGGAGGGGCGGCTCCTGCCTGGTTATGGAGGGTGAGTCGTATCACCTGGGAGGGGCTGGATAAGCAGGAGGAGCGTGTGCAGAGCCATAGGCGTGGGCAAGATGGAGGGGCTCGGGGTCGCCCTCCTTCCGAGTGGCTGGAGGCTCAGGCCTGGGGAAGATGGAGGAGCTTGGAGCTACTCTCCTTCCGTGTGGCCAGAGGGGCAGTGGGGTGAGGCTGGAGGCAGGAGCTGTGAGTGCCAGGCTCCAGATGTTGAGAATGTGCCTTCAGCACGTGCTCTATTCTTACAAATCTGACAGGATTTGCTCTTGCAGCAACTGTTCCCTGGTGTCTGTCCCACGCTGGGAACCGGGTCAGGTACTTGAGATGCTTCCTGCCTTCAGGGGGTTTGCATTCTAGCCGGAGAAGAGCCAACAGCAGCTGCTAATGTAAGCTGGCAGGGTGACGTCTGGAGGGAGGAAGCCTAGTGAGGAGTCAGAGAAAGACGTTGTCACTCACGTGTGGCCAGGAGGCCTCCCCGAGCAGGCTGCACTGGCGCTCAGACTCCGGAGGTGTGCCGACTCTGAGGGTGTGTGCCGACTCCAGGGGCGTGCTGACTTGAGAGGCGTGCTGACGTGGGGAAGGGGTGCCGACTCTGGGGGTGCTGACTTGAGAGGCGTGCCAACGTGGGGAAGGGGTGCC
>PVKV010030494.1:0-22217 GCA_004027835.1 Alouatta palliata | reverse complement strand
TATCCCTCCCCAACTCCCCACCCCCTGCTGTCCCTCCCCTTTTTCCCCCCAACAGACCCCAGTGTGAGATGCTCCCCTCCCTGTGTCCATGTGTTCTCATTGTTCAACACCCGTCTATGAGTGAGAATATGCGGTGTTTGGTTTTCTGTTCCTGTGTCAGTTTGCTGAGAATGATGGCTTCCAGGTTCATCCATGTCTTATTTTTTTTTATTGAATTAGAGCTCCATTTTCTTTAAATATTGTAGTGTTTAAAAAGATGTTATGCAGTATTGCTCTGGCCCCAAATTTTTTTCTCTCCTTCCTCTGATTCTCTCTGGAAAAAAGTTATTACATTTGTAATTGGAATATCTTTGGTGAAAAATTCATCTTAAAATTTCTTATTCTCCTCCAGGACTTTGACAAAAAGTGAAACTTTCCAGAGACATCCTTTAAGTTCTTTGAGGTTTAATTCATCTAGAAAATGTTCTCATAGAACATGTAGCTGGTGCTAAGCATATTTTCCTTCTGTGATTCTCTTCCAGTAGTCAAACAGAGCTAGTTTATACAGAGTAGTTAAATATTCACTTAAAAAGTAAAGACTTAAGCTAAGAATACATCTTTAAATGGTAGGAAAATTTTGATAATTTTCCCAAATAAACCTGTTCCCAAATTCCGTAACTTCCTTTTCTGATGTTACATTGGGAAAAATATTTAGTATTTTAACGTTTCAATTTCCTTTTTTTTTTTTTTTTAATTGGAACAACCCTTACAGGGATTTTGTGAGGATTAAGTCAAATAAAGCTTGTGACATAGTTGATGGTGAATGAAATTTTTTAGCAAATCATAAAAAATATGCCATGACATTTTATTCCTATTACAGAAGCAGGGGAATACAATGTTCAAGGATACAAAATTCAACCTAGAAACATTGGCACTGTGTTAGCATTTTGTACCTTAAAAGCTCATGACAAATTCTATATTTCCACATATAACAAGCGCCAACTTTTTTGTTTGGCTTTTACTCGATGTGCTTTACTCCCTCTCTATATATCTGCTGTCAATTTTTGCGCCTCCCTAAAAAAACTCCAGGCTGCCTACCATTCTATTCAAATCCAAAATTTTCTCCAATTTTCTTTTATTTATCCATTTACTAAAAATGAATCAGTTTGATTTATTCATCTCTATATTTATCAACACATTTTTTATCAAAGCTGTTTTAATACAGCAACTCCACTAAGCAGGATGAATAAAAAGACGAAAAAGATAAAATTTACTTTTTGCTTTCCTGGAGTTGACACTATAAAAGTGGAAAAAAATAGCAAACAAGGTCTTACGTAATTAAACATGGTCATTGCTATGAAGGAGAAATGCAAGGTGTTTCAGGGCAAACACCAGAGCAAATAAACACAATATTAGGACTGGCCATATAATTTCAAGGGATCCATGCAAAATGAAATTTCATTCTCTTATTCAGAAATTACTAAACATTTGAAGATGATGACAATGGAGCAAGCACAGGATTCTGTGAAAATGTAAAGGTTGTATATCCAGGAAGCCAGTTCTGTATGCTATGGAGACCAGGGATGGCTTCCTGCAGCAGTGTCCATTTCACCTGAGACCTAAAGGATGAGGGGGTTAGGTTGAACATTTCAGACTTGTATTTTCATTTGCTATTTCCCTTTGGGAATAATACACTGTCCAGAGCTACAAGCCTGATATGTTAATAACAATGGATGATTTAGCTTTTTTCTCTCTTGCTTTGGCTGTTTGTGAAAGACGGATAGTTATCCTGCTAGGTCAAGTTTCATCAATTGTATGAATCAAAAAACAAAAATTAAGGCTAGAATTTGATGACTCAGAACTTTTCAAAATAAAAATATTAAGTAAGTCTCAGTCATTGTTTCTTAAATATTTGTTGGGGTATACTAGCTTGGGAATTTGGAGACCTGAGTTCTTGTCTTGGATCTGCCTCTGACCTTGAACAAGGTACTCTTTGGATCAAAGCTTTCTAATCTAGGAAAACATAATTGATATTTAAGGTTTATTTTAGTCTAAAGTTCTAAACTAATGGCAATAAAATTTTCTAATTTTCTTTAGTAAAAATACAGTAGTTCATTTTATCCCGGTCTACATTTTTGGAACATAAAGTCACAGTGTTGGCTGAATTGCTGACAGCATAAATACAGCAATAGCTGCCAAAGGCCACTTTCAACAGGCAATCTCTTTTCTTAAACAACCACATTAAATCCCAAAGGTGACCAGTGCTATTCCATTCTTCTGTTAGTTAAAGGTCACCACTACTAGCAACCAATTTTTGTACCTCCCTGGGGTAGCTGCTTAAGACTACATTCATTGTCTATATTAACTTCTCTACTTCATCTGTTAAATGTCAAGGTAATTAAAGACTTAAACAGACATTGAGTCACTTTATGCTCAAGAAGAGGGTCTTTTTAGACTAAAAATTTTCAGGCAGTGCAGTCTCAGAAAGGTGACCTAAAGTACTTTCAGATTTCTGGAAACTTTCTCTTCCTTGTTTATTATTGCATTTGGGCAATTTGAGCACCTCTGGTAATTGCAAATTTAAGTTGTATTAATCCTAGTTTAGTTACTCTGTGATAACAAAGACCCCCAATTCTCAGAGTCTAAAAACAACAAAAGGCTTATTTATTATCAGAATCTTTGTAGTTATAGAAAAATGTCCTCCATGGCATCACTCAGTAATACAGACAAACAGAATCACTTCTTCCATCATGTAGTATGTACTATTTAGATTGTGAGAATTCCTTGATGCAGCATGAAAACAAAACAAACAAAAGCACTCTCACTAAAATTAAATATTTAATCTTTTAGTGACACACATTATATTTGCTTACAAGCCATTGGCTAGAGATACTTACAATAGCTGAGCCTAAGTGTATAGGTTTAGAGATGTGTAAACTTCTAAGTGCTCAGAAAAGAAGGTGAACTCTAAGAAGTCTTCATCACACTTCCATGCAACAAAAGCTGTTTATTAAAGAAAACTCTGTCTGGAACTTTTGGTTTTCTTACAATTAAGTTTAAATTAAAGCATATTAACCTACATAGATTCCGGTAGACTAGATGGTCAAGAACACACACATCAGTTTTTTTCCACATCCTAATATGGTATCTATCTTTAGTTTATGATTCTGGTGCTTGATTCAGCTATTATTGTATGTGTATGTGTTTCTTTTTCTGTATTGTTTTTTTTTCTTTCATTATGTAAATGTTGATTAAGTTCTCATTGTTTTCTAAGAGACTATAATTAAAGCATAATCCCTGTCTTCAAGGAGGTCACAATAGTCTTTGAACATCAGTTAGGCCCATAAATAAACATAGTTCCCCAAATCCCACATTATAGAGGTGCTATATTTAGTTTCAATCATATACAAATCGGCCTTTTGATAGCATGTCTTAAAATGTTCAGGTATGCACAAGTTATATTTTTCGTACTTTATGGCATATGGATATATCATCTCACCTGAATATTTGCCAAGATATTAAGGCAAATTCAGGGCTTTTGAATGAGAAAATAAGCTTTAGTATTATTCATAGACACCTCTATATCCCACTGCTATGAATGATTAGGTAGTTTTTTGTATCATAGCAATATTTCACAGCTAGTTTTTTTGCCACTACTAAGTATGGTATCTAAAGCATTTGAAGTGCTTTTTCATTAGCAACACAGGATATTATGTCTTTAGTAGATTAGAAATGTGGCATACAAGGTGCTTAGGAATTTGTGCACAAACTCATCTATGCATTATCCACAGTTGATTGTTGGTTGAAACCTTATGTAAGCCATGCGTTATTTAAGATGGACTGTCTATGGAATGTATTAATGCACCTCCTCTGTTTGTAGTTTTATTCAATACCTTTTGATACCTACCATAGAGCAGACATTTTTCTAGGCATTGAATAGATAATTGGAAATAAAACACAATTCCCAACTTTCTGTTTATTGGATGAAATACACATTTAAAAACACAGTATAGTAAGTTCTGTGCTAGAGGTAGCAGAAGGTACTACAGAAGCTCAGACCAGAGGATCTTCTCTATCTTGGAAGGCAGTATATATGTTAGCGGTGTGTGCACATGCAAGCATGTGTGTAGGAGATAGTCATGGAATGATTAAATCAACCACATTAATGAGGGGGTGCGGGTAGGAGAGTGTCCATAGGCGGAAACATCATACGAGAAGGCCTTGATGTGTGACAGAGTATGACATGGACCAAAATGGAGAGAACTTAGTGAAGATTGTAGAATATCAGAGTTCGGAGAGAGGCTTACAAGATAGGAAGGCAGGAAAAGATGAGCAAGATCACAAAGGCTTTATGAAGTCATTGAAAGTTAAATCTCAAAGGCAGTGGCCTTGGAAGTGTTGAAGGAGGAGAGTTATACAATCATATTTGTATTTTCTGGATATGTTAGGTTGGAGGGAAGAAAAGAGGGAAGGAAAAAATATCAGCTGAGACACATTAATAGAGGTGGAGAATGATTACCTCTGACTAGAGTAGAAGTAACAGAATGAATGGATCAAAGAGGCCTTCAGGAGACAGAATGAGCAGAACTTAGTGACTGATTTCATGTAGATGACAGAAGGAAAGAAAGGTGGAATTCAAGAATGCCTCCCAGATTCCTAACATGGATAACTGGGTAGATGATAATGCAACTTACCAACATGGGGACAATAAAAATATACAGAAATACAGGAAAGCAGAGTAAATATAAGCTTTGCTTTGAAAAAGTTGAACTGGAGGTACTTCTGATATGCAAATATCCACAAGCTCAGTGGGGAAGCCTTGGCAATGGAAATAGATATGGTAATTTTCAGAGTGGTTCCAAATCCCACCTATGATTAATTCTCACTTAAAAAATTATTTTTCTTGGTGGTTTTGCAGTTTTTTTTTTTTTTTTTGCCCTGCACCCCTGTTTTGCCGTTCTTAAAAATGACAATAAATCTGTTGTAAGGGTTATTGCCGAGTTTAAGATGAAGAAACTGAGGCCAGTATAAGAAAATTAAATGCCAGTTTATTCAGCTCCCAGGTGAGGTTCTATGGTCCGGGGAAAGGGGGCCAGAGAAGTGGCGCTGACTTCCTGGGGGTGGGGTTTTTATGGCTATGAGGAACGAGCAACAGTAGGGCACTCTGATTGGCTCCTGGGGAGTGGGATTGAGACCAGGTGGGACACTTTTGGTTGGCGGGTTATCGGGCAAGTTTTTTAGTGCAAGAGCCGGCCAGGGTTACATCAGCCGGAACTTTTTTGGTTTCAGCTTCTCGGCCCTGGGCTCCGGTTTCCCGAAGTCACAAGGTACTCCGAATGAGGCTGCCAGCCTTACATCTGTCACCAGTAAAAACACACAGGCTACTGAGAGAAATTCAGAAATACCTGAAACTGATAAGAATTGTTTCAGGGTGGAATTATGTTTTTGTGGAATTTTCGTGTAGAATACTTAAAGCTAACTCAAAAGGAAAGACAGTGTTGTACTGGAGCGAGCATAGAAAGTCAACACCAGGACAAAAGTATGCCAAATTGCAGGGTCTTTATTGCCAGCGGCCACGGAGGACTCGCATCTCTCCAACCTGTGGCCCCGAAAGGAGGGTGTCAAGACCTTTTATACCTGTAAAACCACCTCGGGAGTGAGGGTGAGGAGCGGGGATGGGGACAGGGCCTTCAGACATTCCGAGGGCTAGTGGATTCTGTAAATCACCTCCTGGGCGGAGATGAGGGCCAGGGGACTTTTGACATTCTGATTGTTACTTAAGTGGTTCACAAAAGTCAGGATAAGCATTTGTTTACACATTGTCTGGGTAGGGTGGAAATCACAGACCTTAATTACTTATTACAAGTTGCAGGGGCCAAGATGGCCTGGGTTTGGACTGCTTGCCTGTCACGTTAGGGGTTACAGAGAGCAGTTTCAACAGAAAGCCGAGGTATGGTTGAGGTATGCAGTTTTATGGGGCTTTTACCATGTCACACAATAATAGCATGATCCCACTATGATTGATGTGGTAAAGTAACACAACTGTATTAAGAACCATGATATCTTCCTCTTTGCTAGTTTAAAATGTTTATTTTAGAAATTCAAATAAACATAACACTTGATGTTTCCCATGTAAAAAAAAATCGGAACATTGTTATTATTGGCTGCTAATTGTATACTAATATTTAAAGGTCAATCAGAGAAATTTTGAAAACAGAGAGAAATCTACGAATAATGCCATAGTAAATAAAAAGATCCCAACAAACAAAGGTTCTTTAAATTACCTTAACAGTCATTGTCATAATAAAATGTAAACCTCATATAATTGGATGTAGGATGGTGGAGTTCTGTACTATAGACAAGACCTAATATATCTGGGGTCAAAAAGAGGCTGCCAAAGCTGGGGGAGAAGAGGAAGCTGTCCCTATTTAGTGACCCGATCTAAACAGACATTTAAATATGCTTAAAAGACATATTTGAATGACTGCTTTGACACAGAGCTTATTCAGTTATCTGACTTACATTTAAATAAAAACACAAGAATTATTGTTTATTCCATTGGCCTCTGTTCATCTTGTTTAGGAAATGTCTGTAACTACACATTAATTTATAAAGATTTTCAATGAGATATGGGAGTCTTTTTTTTTTTTTGAGACAGAGTCTCACTCTGTCACCCAGGCTGGAGTGCAGTGGTGTGATCTCGGCTCACCGCAACCTCCGCCTCCCAGGTTCAAGCAATTATCTTGCCTCAGCCTCCTGAGTAGCTGGGATTACAGGCACGTGCCACCGCGCCCAGCTATTTCTGTATTTTAGTAGAGACGGGGTTTCAACATCTTGGCCAGGCTGGTCTTGAACTCCTGACCTCGTGATCCACCCGTCTCGGCCTCCCAAAGTGCTGGGATTACAGGCATGAGCCACCGTGCCCGGCGGTAGTCTTTTTAAAGACTGAAATATTTATCGATGTAAGAAAAGTAAGTAAATGTGCACAGATAGATTCAAGTCTATGATATAGAAAAATAAAGGCGTGAAAGGCTATGAGATCCAAAGTCTGGAGGCTCCAGCATACTCCAGCAGCCACTGTGACATTTGGTGAGAACATATCATCTTAGGATAATTTGCCTTTTGATCTTCTTGATCTTCTTAGTACCTTCAGTTTGGATGGGGAAAGTAATACATTTTGTGAGATATGTATACTAACATTGATTCATATAGTTGAAATTAAATGCAAAGTGACTTTAGCACCTGGCTCAGCTGGATGAGAAGGTCTTGTTTGGTTTTCAAACCTAAGGTAGAATTTGCATTCTTTGTTCATGAAAGAAGGTAAAATCTGGATGAAGTTAATGCTTTTCTTGTTTACTTTGTAATGAGAAGAATAGTTTACAAATTAACCTATTATATATGTTCTGTTTTTAACAGCTTCTTTCAATGAGTAACTGCAAACTCAAACTGGATGTTCATAGCACACAGAAAGACCCTTGCAATACAAAGGTGATTTGAAGGCTGAATTGAGAGATGTTTAGGTACGTTATTTAATTATTTTCATTTCTTTCAGTGGGAGGTTGTATGATAATGGCACTGATACTGGTAAAAACAAAAGAGACGGGTTTAAATGTCATGTATAGTTAACTTTTGCTGTATAAACAAACTATGCTAAAACATAGGACTTCAATAACAACTATTTATTTATTCAGGATTTTCTGAGTCAGCATTTTGATTAGGGCAATTATTTTCCTAATCTTTCCTGCCATTGTTGGCAGACTGGTGAGAGGCTGGTCGGCCTAGGATGCCCTCTAGATGCCAGAATAATATAAATAAATAATTTTATTGGACATTGAGAACTAGATTACCTAATAAACTTCTCAGATTCCCTAATTTGTCAAGAAGTTCTGAACTAAATATGATGATGAATGAAGCAGCAACTAGCTTGTTCCAGAAAGTATATTAATTATAGACACTTAAAAATAAGTTTTAAAACAATATTTTTAAAATGTGGTTTTACCTTCTTTAATTCAGTTTAGAGTGGAGTATAATTATAAACAAATAATTATAATCAAACATTGCAGAGTTTCACACCTTTCTATATATTTTGGAAAATTGTTTTTTTCTTCTGAAAATAGCAGGGAGTTAGAACTGATTGCATAAACAGGTTTCTATAACATTTCAGCTGGCAGGTGTATTTTTTAGTATCAAAGGAAAATATCAGACCATTAGAAGGGATTAAAAAATCATTCAGGAAAAGAGAGGAATAACAAGCAAATGTGTACTTTTTAAAGCTCATCTTTCCATTAAATTAAAATTTAAAATGTTATCTGATTATCAATTCCTTGTTGAATATTCAAAAATAATGACTCACAGACTTTAATATGTACCCTGAAATTCTTTCTTTTTCATTCTTAAGTTTGCATCCTTATTTTTGACAAAGTTAGGCAATGCTTTCTGGCACATACTTGATGGGAAATGGATCTTTAGACAAGTCTGTTATCATTGCCTTTTGAAGTCAAATAAGCATTATGGAATGTTATTCCTCCATCTCTGTAAACAAAAGAAGATGTAGTTTGAGACCTGAGGAAAAATGTTTTCTACCTTGTAGTTACTTTGAGTATCTTATACTTGTCAAATATTGAAGCAACACCCTACCTAAAGAGATTTCTTCTTAATGCTGTTTTCAGAAGGCCCAAAGCTACCCAAATATCAACGATTTAAAAAGGATTAAAGAAGACAAAATGAATATATTCCATTCCAGTATATGCTAAAATATTAGGAAGGTAAGATCTGCTATCCTGGGTTATGAATGACAGGTGCACCCATGGTCAACAATTGCTGCACAAATTGCGGTACATTTATTTCCTTCTCCGATGTTTGCCTCTCAACACTCTTTTTTTTTTTTTTCTTTCTTTCTGGAATCTGGGAATAACAAGAATGAGTGATTTTTTTCCTTATCATGACCGAGCTTCTTAATTTCAAGAACTCCTTCCAGCTAAGGTAATCCAGCTGGGCTACACTGGATGATAACGCTTATACTAATTCATGTGCAGCATCTTGATAAACAATCTTTAATGATGGATGAGGGGAATTTAGTTTTTACCTGACAAGAAAAGCTAGTCTTCAGGCTATTAAGGAGTGTTACACATAAAAAAAACTGAAGTTCTGCAGAACTGTGAAAGTAATACTTGCTATATATCTTAGAGCCAATGCGTCCCTGGAAGCTTACAGAAAAAAAAAAATCCTCTTAATTCAATGATTATGTCTGACTTAATATCTCATTAATTCACACCAAATGTGCAATAAATTTGTGAAAATAAAACTGGTATGAGACTTTAAGCAAACAGACTTTAATATCTATAGTAGTGCTATAACTCAAATTAGACTAACAAAATATTATCAGGTATGTGTCTTTTAGAGATCCTGCTTTAATCAACTGAAGCATTTGTAGCTTGCATATTGTTTATAAAAGACATGAAAACTAATGGGACAACCTGTTTCATAATCATATTTACCCCTTATTTTGCTCAGTAAAACCCCGTGTTAAAGAGAATGCAAAGATAAACATATACACAGGGAGCTAAATTATTTTTAAGTCTAAAATAACAGTTCTTCACTTTTTATGTAACTACATACAATTTTAATGTCAATTATTACATCCCAACACTTCTAATAAAAGGTTGAAATGGTTGACTAAAAATGGCAACAAAAAAGCTTGTTGCTAGCTAGCATTGCAAAGTATAAAAAATAGATATAGTAACTATAGGGGCCATATAATTGCTGCTGATGGAACTTAAAACTTTTAGAGCTTTTTGTAATTCAAGGAGATTCAGAAACTGATTAGTTATTTATTAGTAAGTGGGAAGCAAAAATTTTACAGTTGTTTAGGAAAGACAAATGTTTTTCTGAAATGGGAAATAGACTTCCAATAAGCAGGTGTTGTCTAGGGCTTATTAAGCAATAAAAAGGAAAATATTCTCAGTTATAAAACGAGTGGAGATATGAAAGAGATGCAGAAGTGACTAATAATGACATTTACTATTTATTGAATACCTTCTGTGGGTCAGGCACACATTACATATATTGCATTCTTCCTAACATCCCACACAAACCATTTTGCCTTCATTTTATGACTGAGGAAAGTGAAGTTCAAGAAGTCAAATTTAGTTAGTGAGGTTTGTTTCTGTTTCTTTTTTCCCACTGTCATACAAAATCCACAGTGATCTACAGGAGTAATTGAACACAGGTATGATAAAAGCAAAGCCCGTGTTTGTTTAATCAAACGCTAGCACTTACTGCTTTTTAAGAAAAGCATATCTTTGAGTCACTAGAGGTACTCTTAAAGCGCTTGGGTTTAAATTGTTGGGAATCATAGATTGGATGAGAATTTAGAAACGATGATTTCAGGTTACTTCTACAGATGCAGATTTGATTAAAATAAAGTCAAGCAGAGGGATATATGAGGGGGAATGGGACATTGATTATTACTGAAAACACAAAACATAAGTAGTTACCTAATTTGCCAGGTTATTTATCTTAACTGAGTATTATTTGATTGCATCATACTATTTTTGTTTCCATAACAGATTGCAATACCTTAATCGGCCTCTGTATTTTAAGCTCTTACTAAGCCAACATGCAAATTCATTATAAAATCTGTTTTCCTAAGAGTAAATCAAGCAATACTATTTCATAAAAACATCACCAACATGCAAAACAAACAAGCAAAAAAAAGCAAACACTAGCTACTCATTCAGCATTTAGTATATTTCCACTCTTTAAATGGAGAAGTAGAAATGCGTGCCTCTGAGAAATAGCCAAAATTTCAAAAATTTATAACAAAGATATAATGAAAAGGTACTTTTGGCCTTTTTTTGTTTAAAAAAAAAAAAGGTAAAAGGGAGCTCTGCTTTTAGTAATTTTTTTTTTTTTTTGCAATAATTGTGATGACTTTCCAGAAATTTTCTGTTGAAAATTTAGAAGATGATCTCCTTGATGATGTATCATTTCGTACTGGAACTTAAAATGTTTTACAAAAAGTACCCAACTATTTATCATTCTAACTAAATAAAAGAAAAATATTTAAGAGCATCTAAACAACTGTGTGTGTGTGTGTGTGTGTGTGTGCATCTTTGAAATCAACTACCATAAAAATGTTTTCTTTCACGTGACCATTACAGACTCTGGCCACCAAGATTATTAGTTTGATTTGTTTCCACTTTCACTCCAATTTGACAATTATATAAGTAGAAATACTCACATAAACACGTTTCCATAAAAATAAATAAATCTAAAACTTCTCAAGTATAAAAAATAATCACTGGACATAAGCCACAGTGTGAATGTATAAAAAGCAAAATTATGTCCAATGAACATGTTAGAAATTTAGTCCGTCATGGAGTTTATATTCTAGCAAAGTGAGACAGACAGTAACAGTATCATATAACATATAAGTAGATTATATAATAAGATAAATAGGATAGCGAAAAAATGTTGGAGTAAGTTAAATGTGGTAGGGAACTCTTAGACTGTGAGAAATAGAGATGAGTGAACAATTATTTAGAGGCTGGAGACCGTCAACTGAGAAGAGAAAACAGATATAATAAACATTTTTAGGAAATGGAAAATCAAGCATTCAGTTTTGGGCATGTAAAACTTGAAGTGCCTATTAAACATCCAAATGGAGATGTGTAATCCCCAACTGGAATGTAAGTTTGCAGTTGAGAGTGTTTTTTGTTCTTTAATTTTTTTTTCCCAGAATCAAGCTCTGAGGCAAGGATTAAAGTGCACTTGATTTATTTTGGGATGTAAACACAGAAAATAATGTAAAGGAAGTGGTGAAGTCAGAGTGGGATGGGAAGATGGCCAGTAAACTATAAGATACTAGGCAAATTAACATTGTGGGCAACTAAAATTTGATGCTATAAAGGACTCTGGGAGCCACTGTAAATGTGTATTTTAGAGTATCCAAGAAGAAGGATGAAAAAGCTTGGCTATTCGTACACCACCTCCTAACAGTAATTAGGTGAGGCTTGCTTTCAGGCCATATTAATTCTTAAGCAATCCAGGCTGCTATAGGTATAGACAGAGCAGAAGCAGAAGCAGAGAAAGTAATATTGAAGTTACAGCTTGGAACCTGTCCAAGATGAATGTCCAATGCCAACCTTAAGAATAGGTGCTTTCTTCTACAGTCATGGGGAGCCAAGACATGTTAACTCTAAATCTGCACACTGAACACATCCTGACTGGGAAAACGGCTGGCCTTTCCTTTCAGATTAGTCTGGTAGATGAATCAGAAAAGCTCACTACCAGGAAGCCAAGTGAAGGAATATAATTATAAAACAGACTGCTTTGCCATCGTAGTCAGGCCAGGAAAGGAGCTGAGTCAAGCCTTGCAGGAAGGAGTGAGCGTGAGTGCCAGAGATGATCTCATTGTGTGGTCATCTCCTGTTGTCTTGCTCCCTGTGCGTTTAGAGTAATAAAAGAGCATAAGGACGGGAGACCCAGTGCTAGTGTTTAGCCTTCACGTTAATCCTTGCATGTGGAGCCTTTGGCGAAGCCGTGCAACCTCTTTGATCATATAACAAAGATGACAGGAAGTAGAGAAAAGAAGAGAAGTAGTTTTTTCTCTTTTTCATATGGTAAGTATAATAATTTGCTTATATGTTGATGGGAAGTGTCTCATAGAGATGAAAATTATTGATTATTTTAATAAATACCCCCCGAGAGTCCCATGAGGAGACAAGTTTAGAAAAAAAAACTATACTCCATTATAAACTAAACTTTTAAAAAATTAAATCAGGCAGATGGAAAGCTTATTTTTTTTCCTCATTTTCATCCTGCCTTCCTTTCTTTCCCCATTCCTCGTATTTCTCCTTCTTTCCATAATAATAGATGAGTGCATACTATGCAGTAGGACTTGTGCTAAAGACTAGTACATGAAAGGATCACTATGACAGTTGTTTCAGGAGCTTAAAGTTCTTTAAGAATAAGAACCAAGTAAACAAATAATTGAAGTAAGTGATTAGTGCCCTGACAGCCAGAGGATGACAAACAAGTCCATTCAGAACATAGGCACTATGGAATTTCTTCCTGAAGGACATTACTTTTTAAACAATAATATTTAAGGTTTGATGGGAATTACTATTGATCATCTATGATGTTACATTTCTTTCAGTAGTGTTTTTGAGTAAATGGAACATAGTAATACAGGTTTTGTTTCAAAGCATCTGTCGTTCTTCCATTGTAATTAGTATCCAAGCTTAATAAAATGATCTGATTTTAATAACCTCCAGTTTCAAAAGACTAATTGATCATCTTCTCGAGTTGTCTTGATTGTAATGCAATGTTCTTTTAATATTTAAAAAAAAAGGCCTATTTCAAAGAATAGCATTTTGAGGAAACAACTCCCAGAAAGCTCAGCCAAGAGCCTGCACTCAGGTCAATTAAAGAAGACTTTAGACCCCTCAGTGTTTTTAAAAAACTTCCAAACAACACTTTTGTGGAATGAGGGTAATCTTAATGGACATTGTTTCTTATCCAGTTTGTTGTGCATAGTTTATTCTGCCTTTTATGCCAATTAGATTCCAAAAGTGCTTCATGTGTGGTCTGGGAGAGGTGTAAAGGAATTAAATGCAGGTTTGATTGTACTATGGTAATTGGAGCTTTGTACCTCACATAGGCCTCATCATGGTCATGCATATTTTCTGAAAGCTTGCATTTTGAAAAGACCTGTTTTTTCAGAGTTGGTATGGATGTACACTTGATTGTTCTCCAATATAAAATATGTGCTTTGAAAGAGCAGCAAGTTCAGAAATGATGTGTATGTGTTGTTTTTTGTTTTTTGCTTTAATTCAATAGTATATAGATAAATGAATAATCTAGAAGGCTTATGATTATGACATACATCTGAGCTGTTGAATATTTTTCAGTTTCCATTTGTAATGATGCAGCCACGAGATTAGCCATGTTATATTAGTTTGGAGCATGTTTATATATAAGTCAAATGAAAATAAGTAATCTATCCATGTGGTCTCTGTCTTAGTCCGTTTAGGCTGCTGTAAAAAAATATATTATATTGGGTGACTTATAAACAACAATAATTTATTTCTCATAGTTCTAGAGGCTGGGGATTCCAAGATCAAGGCATTGGTAGATTTAATGTTTGGTGAGAACCAACTTTTTGGTTCATAGGTGGTGCCTTTTGTTGTGCCCTCATATGGTAGAGAGATGAGGGGTCTTGCTTGAGCCTCTTTTGTAAGGATACTAATTCCATTCATGAGGGCTCTGCCCTCAGGGACCACTCACCCCTTAAAGACCTCACTTCCTAATATTATCACCTTTGGGGTTCAGATTTTAACATATGAATTTTGAGACACATTTAGACCGACCCCTAAACTAAAACAACTATATATGTTCTCGTACTTTATTGAAGGTCATATTTTATTTCTCATTATATCAAAACATATAAACTTTCTGATAGAAGGATGTTTGCTCATTTTGCTCTGTGTTTTTTATTGCTTTTCCCAGTACCTAGTACAATGTTGAATAGTGAAGAAAGTGGAAATATCTGCCTTGTTTTCAGTCTTTGATTGAAACTTTTGATGCTTCTCACTTAAGAATAATGAGAATAATGTTAGCTTTTTTTTTTTTTTTGTACATGTTCTTTGTCAGTTTCAGGACATTTCCTTCTATTACTAGCTTGCTGGTAATTGTTTTCATGAATAGATGTTGAATTATTTCACTTATTTTATTATATCTATTGAGGTGATTATATGACTTTTCTGCCTTACTTTATTAATATAGAAATCATATTAACTGATTTTCATTTGATAAACTTTGTATTGCTGAAATAAGCTCTACATGGTCATGATGTATTATTCTGTATAGAAATTATTAAATTAATTTGCTGTATTTTATTAAGGATTTTGTGTCTACGTTCATGAGTTATTGGTCTGTAATCTTCTTTTTTTTTTTTTTTTGAGATGGAGTTTCACTCTTGTTTTCCAGGCTGGAGTGCAGTGGGTGCAGTGGTGCGGTCTTGGCTCATTGCAACTTCTGCCTCCCAGGTCCAGGTGATTTTCCTGCCTCAGCCTCCCGAGTATCTGGGATTACAGTCATGGGCCACCACACCCAGCTAATTTTGTATTTTTGGTGTAGATGGGGTTTCTCCATGTTGGCCAGGCTGGTCTAGAATTCCCAACCGCAGGTGATCCACCCTCTTCAGCCTCCCAAAGTGCTGGGATTACAGGTGTGAGCCACCACACCTGGCCATTCTGTAATTTTCTTTCCTTATATTGTATTTATGTATTTGTTGTGTTTTGATATTAGAGATTCAGAAGCCCAGCCCTTGTTTTCTGAGAGGTTTTTATATGATAAACGTATCTTTTTTCCAGTATTCAACAGAACTCACTGTTAAAGATATTAAGGCCTAAGCATTTTTTTGTGTGTAAAAATTGTAATTACAAATTCAAGTTTTTAAATAAGTGTTGTGGCATTTGGAATTTTTATTTCTTCTTGTGTCAGTTTTGGTAACTTGCATTTTAAAGAAATCTGTACATTTCCATGTAAGTTGTCAAATTTGTTGGCCTAAAGTTGTTCATAGTGTTCTCTCATATTCTTTTAATATATGTAGGATCAAGAGGCATGTGATGAAAATATGTTGAATTACTAAACCATAGAAATTTACCTAGCTCTTTTCCAACTCATTCACTGATATTTTCAAGCTTGTAGTAAAACAAAACAAAAAAATGCATTTGATTTAATGAAGACTTCCTCAGAAGCATTAAAACAGGTGAAATTAAATAAAGATAATTTTGAGAAAATGTGAACTCCTTCAGCTTGTCCTTATTCTCCTCCTGTGACAACTCAGAAGTTTCCATTTTATAAAAATTTGAGTTCGTTTGAATATATTTTGATAAATCACTTAAGTGTAAGTTTATTAAGTAAAGAATGAAATTTTATTCATTTTTGCATTCTCTATAATACTTAGCACAGAGATTTGCACATAGTGTTCAGTACATGTTTTATTAATGAATGGAGACAAGTATCTTTGACCTATGTCAAATAAATAAAAATAATCAATTTTTGGAATAAACTAAGCTTCAGGCATACATAAAATTTAAATTAGAGCGTTTATATAACTTTCAGAGCTGAACAAGAACCCAGCATGGTAAATGTACTTAATATTTATATTTGTATGAAGAATATTTGATGAAATGTAATGTTTATGCTTTGAGATATGACCTATATCTATGCTAACTTTCAGACACTATAACCAAACAGTAATTAGGCAGGCAGGGGGCCATTAGGAGGTAGTACATTTCTCTTTCTTCTTACAAATTTCTGATGCAATCAGTTTGTTTATTGAACGAAAAGCCAGGGTTTGCTGCATTATTAATATTCTACTTATGCTTTGTATCACAGCATGAACCTTCTTTTCTTCAGACACATGACAATGACAATTACTGAAGAAAAGACTTGCAGTTATAATAGATAAACAAACATTACCTTTCAATATGGTCACAATTATACCTGTGTTTCTTTTAAAGGATTTCTAAAAATATTTCCAGCTCTAAAATGTAATTTTATTTGCATGGGGACTAATTAGCCTTTCTTTACTCTCTCTTTACTCACTAGAAAGACAAATAATTATTATTTTGAGCTCTAATGTCAGTCTCAAAGATCTTTAAAGATTATTCATGCTTCTTTTTACTTGACTGTATTCTCAAAATCAAAAGTGCATTTATTTTCAAGTGGCGTGGTAGTCACATAAGTAGGCAGTTTTAGATTATAAAACATGTGTAGTTCTCTGAATTAAAATGTCAGGAAGAGGTCTCCCTCACCTATTCTTTACCTTTTACCATGTAGCTCTATTGTGATTCAATTATGTTTGAAAGACTTTTTGTTGATTTCATTTTTAAAATTTAGGATCCAGAAAAAAACTTGGCAGATTTTCTCACTCTTAAAACAGTTCCTTCCAGAATGCAAATGTAAAGAATTAAAACAGCATAACAAGGCTTTTCTTTTTTTTTTTTTTTTTTTTCTGTTATCTTGGTAGTAACTAATGGCTTTTACTATAATGGAAATAAAACTTTAAACTAAGCTCTGTAGGCAATGATAGAATGGATTTGTTGCATATGTTGATCAATATTGTTAATCTTATGATTTAATGATTAGCCTTATAATTAGCTTAGATATACTCGTAGTGGTAGAAATATTATTTGCTACGTATCTATAAATGATCTACCCTAAAAACTTCCCTTTGCTTCCTGCTTTATTTTGTTGTTGCTTCCTGTCTGTTTTCACACTGTTGATAAAGACATACCCTAGATCAGGCAATTTACAAAAGAAAGAGGTTTAATGGACTAACAGTTCCACATGGCTGGGGAGGCCTCACGATCCTGGTGGAAGGCAATGAGGAGCAAGTCACATCTTACAGGGATGGCAACAGGCAAAGAGAAAGCTTGTGCAGAGAAACTCCTTCTTACAAAACCATCAGGTCTCATGAGACTTATTCATTATCACCATAACAGTACAGGAAAAGACATCCCTTTAATTCAATTATGTCCCATTAGATCCCTCCCACAACACGTGGGAATTCAAGATGAGATTTGGATAGGGACACTGTCAAACAATATCAACTATCATTGCTATTATCATTTTAATCATCCCTATTGTAAACAACCTGCTGAGGATTCCTAAATTGATAAATTCTTCAAACATCCAAGTTTAGAAGATTACAGCTAAGATGTTGCCATAGATCTGTTTTCCAAGAAAGTAGACCCTGAAGTGAAAATTTGTATGGAGAAAGTTTATGGAAGAGTGCTATGAGCAACAATACCTGTGAGGAAGTGAGTGGCTGGAAGAAGAATTTGAATGGAGACACAGGTGCCTCTGACTTATGACTTCAGTTGGCCTTCTGGTGAGTTCTGGAGCTGTGATTGCCCTTCAAAGTTGACCCCAGTTGAGAGAAGGGAAGCTTGTATTTATGTTCTCACATTCATCAATTATTACATATGGGCTTCTTGTAAGGGGAAAGAATGAAAACTTGGGTGAGATAACTTTATTTGAAAGCAAATCCTTCCCATTTGTGAAGGATTTAGGTGAGCATCAGAGCATTCATTATAGTGGTCCAACCACAAATTTATCAACTGTATAATAATGCTGTAATCATTCATCACTTAACCT
This sequence comes from Alouatta palliata, assembly GCA_004027835.1. Lineage (NCBI taxonomy): Eukaryota > Metazoa > Chordata > Mammalia > Primates > Atelidae > Alouatta > Alouatta palliata. The sequence goes on along the minus strand of PVKV010030494.1, from coordinate 4,067 downwards.
CATCTGTAAAGAAAAGAGAATAATCATTTGTTTTCTGACTGTTTTAGCTGTATGATAAGAGCCTTGTAAAAATCATAGTCATTTTCTTTATTTTGGTATTGTTATAGATTTGGTGGTACAAGGTCCATACATTATGTGTTAGTGAAATCTGAGATTTTAGTGTAATCATAACATAAAAGTATACCTTGTAACCAATAGGCAATTTCTCATCCCTCACCCCCTCTCACTCTTCTATCTTCCAAGTCTTTAATGTCTGTCATTCCACCCGCCATGTTTATGTGTACACATTATTTAGCTCCTGCTTATAAGTTAGAACACACAGTATATGACTTTCTGTTTCTGAATTATTTCACTTAATAACCTCCAGTTTTGTTCATGTTGCTGCAAAATACATGTGAAATCAAAACAGAGCTCAAATAGCAAAAGCAATCCTAAGCAAAAATAACAAAGCTACAGGCATCATATTATCTGATTTTTAACTTATACTACATGGAAATAGTAACCAAAACAGTGTGATACTGGTACAAAGTTTGACATATAGCTTAATGGAATAAAATAGAGAACCCAGAAATAAAGCCACATATTAAAGCCAACTGATCTTTGACAAAGTTGACAAAAATAAATAATGAAGAGAGATAGTTTCTTCTATAAATAATTCTGGGATAGTTGTAGAGCCATGTGCAGAAGAATGAAACTAGACCTGTATATCTTACCATGTACAAAAATTAACTAAAGATAGATTCAAGACTTAAATGTAAGATTTAAAACTGTTGAAATTCTAAAAGAAAACCTAGGAAAAATTCTTCTGGACATTGACCTAGGCAAAGAATTCATAGACTCAGGCCTTAACAAAACAAAAATAGACAAATGGGGCTTAGTTAAACTGAAGAGATTCTGCATCACTAAAGAAATAATCAACACAGTGAACAGGCTACCTACAAAATGGGAGGAAATAATTGTAAGCTATGCATTTTACAAAGGGCTAATATTCATTCTCTACAAGGAACTCAAACATCTCAACAAGAGAAAAAAAACTATCATTAAAAAGTGGGCAAATGTCATAGACATTTTTCAAAAGAAGACATTACTGTAACTTTCTAAAAGGACAGTTCTAAACTAGCATAACCAATTAAATAAAACCTCAGTTCTGGAGTTTCAGCTGAGTAAAAACCCTAGGTTTGCCAGTGGCCTATCAACCTTCATCTATTCAAGAGTTGAGAATTAATTCACATCAGCTAGGCAGCAATGTGACCCTAAGAATGCCAATGAAGTGGCTTCTATATACTTTCATTGATTTGTACCAATGTGATCTAGTTCAACAATCAGGGTTGTTGATTGTTCTTTCCTCTTTAAGAAAAGCATTCCTGACCATGGCAATAAATACTTGCACAGTAAGGATTGTATAGAGATATTTTTATATAAGAAAATTGGCACAGATATGTGTGGGAGGGGGATAGGTGTGGGGAAGTAAAGCAACTGAGTTAGATTTATTCAAAAGATATAGTTCATAATTTTATGTACCTAAATTTAGATGTAAACATTTTTCTCATGATGAAAATTTATGTTCAGCAATTGTGAACGTACTTTACAATGGACCCTCAGTTACTTCAACAGATTTTTATTCACGACCTCTGTAATCCCATCCTCTTGAATGTGGGTAGGGCCTGTAACTTGCTTCTAACCCACAGACTATGGAGATAGATGGGATTTTACTTCTGTGATTACATTCCACAAGATTATAACTTCTGTCTAGGAATCAGACTGTCTTGCTCTCTCTCACATATTCACTTTCTGAAGAAATTGCCATCCTTGGATTTTGGTATTTGCAGGGAATTTTGGAACAAATTACCTATGACTATCAGGGGATGACTGTAATTGCTTATTTGCTTTTTTGTTCATTTTTTTCAGATTTACTATATAAACAACAATGTTATCTGCAAAAGAAGACAGTTTTACTTCGCAATATGTGTATCTTTATTTACATTTCTTGTTTTATTGCATTTGCAAAGACTTTCAAAATGATGTTGAAAAGGAGTGGTTAGAGGAGGTATCCTTGCCTTGTTGCCAGTCTTAGTGGGAAATCTTCTTTTTCACCATTAAGTGTTTTGTTAGCTATAGGCTTTTTGTCTATTTTTTTATTAAGTTGAGGGGGTTTCCCTCTATTCTTAGTTTGCTGAAGTTTTTACTTTTTTAACCCTTTTCTCATTTGCTGAGAGAATACTTTTCTGTGTTGCTTATGGCTGCAACGTTTACCCCGAGATAACTTCCCCACAAAAGTATCTCATTTTCTTATTCACATCATTCTAACATATCAACTTTGAAAACAAAAGACATCATTCTATTTATAGAATTCTGGTTTTAGTAATGGCATTTATTAATAGTAGTATTTCCATTTACAAAATATACTAATTCTCAATCACTGAAAATGTCAAATCCTAGAAAATATAGCATTCTTATATATGATGTTTACATGATTCTCAAACACGTATTGGCTAGGGATTCCTTTGTGAATCCCATTTTTCCAAAATAGACAATTGTAATGACTTAGATAAATGTTAGCTCTTTTCAGAAATAACTCCAAGAACAGTTTTAATATTTTATTTTCACCTTGAAAATCAGATTTGCTTTAGCCTCAAAGAGCCTGTTTGTGTAAAATTAAATGAGCAATGGCAGGAGTCACACTTCTTTTTCTAAATGGGAAAAGAGTTAATCATGAATGGATGTTGTATTTTTTTGAATGCTTTTTCTGTATCTATTGATATAATCATGTCATTTTTCTTCTTTAGCTTGTTGACGAAATCAGTGACATTAATTAATTTACAAATTTTAAAGCAACCTTGCATACCTTGAATAAATTATACTTGGTTGTGGAGTATAATTCTTTTTACAAACTGTTAAATTTGATTTTATAATATTTCGTTGGGGATTTTTACATCTATGTTCATGAGACATAGTAATCTATAGGTTTTTATTTTCTTGTAGAGTCTCTGCCTTTTTTTGTTTTTGTTTTTGTATTAGAGTAATGCTAGCCTCATAGAATGAGTTCGGAAATATTCCCTTTGCTGTTATTATCTGAAAAATATTGTAGAAAATTGACACAATTTCTTTCTTAACTGTTTGATATAATTGACCAGTGAACGCAAACTGGGCCGGGTGCTTTCTGTTTTGAAAACTTATTAATAATTAATAATTCATTAAAAGATATAGGTTTATTCAGATTGTCTATTTCTTCTTTTGTGAATTTGGCAGATTTTGTTTTTCACAGATTTTATCCATTTCTTCTAGGTTTTCAAATTTGTGGGTATAGGTTGGTTAATGATATTTCTGTATTATTTCTTTAATGTCCTTGGTATCTGTAGTGATAGTCACTTTTTTCATTTCTTATATTAGGATTTGTGTCATCTCTATTTTTTCTGTTAGCCTAGCTAGAGGATTATCAATTTTATTAAACTTTCCAAAGGAGTAGCTTTTGCGTTTCTTAATTTTCTGTATTAATTTCATTGACTTTCACTCTAATTTTTATTATATCTTTTTTTTTTACTTTGAATTTAATTTGCTCTTTTTTCTAGTTTCTAAAGATTTAGTCTTAGATTATAAATTTTTAGGTCTTTCTGGTTTTCTAATACATATGTTCAATGTTATAAATGTCCCCCGAAGCACTGCTTTCATTGCATTCCACAAATTTTGACAAGTTGTGTTTTCATTTTCATTTAGTTAAAAATATTTTTAATTTTTCTTAAGATTTCTTCTTTGACCCATGTATTATTTAGAAGTGTGTTGTTTTTTTAAATTTTTATTTATTTTTATTTATTTTTATTTTTTTATTTTTTTATACTTTTTATTGCATTTTAGGTTTGGGGGTACATGAGAAGAACATGCAAGATTGTTACATAGGTACACACATGGCAGTGTGATTTGCTGCCTTCCTCCCCATCACCTGTATCTGTTATTTCTCCCCATGCTATCCCTCCCCAACTCCCCACTCCCTGCTGTCCCTCCCCTTTTTCCCCCCAACAGACCCCAGTGTGAGATGCTCCCCTCCCTGTGTCCATGTGTTCTCATTGTTC
>PVKV010030493.1:0-14223 GCA_004027835.1 Alouatta palliata | reverse complement strand
GAGCTACTTAAAAATAGGTTTAGAGTGGAAGTCTACGAATCTGCCTTTTTTGAAAAAGAATCCCAGAGGATTCTGAGAGTGTGTTACATTATGTTTTTTGTTTTTTGAGAAATTGTTTCGCTCTTGTTGCCCAGGCTGGAGAGCAATGGCGCGATCTCAGCTCACCTCACCTCAACTTCCGCCTCCCAGGTTCAAGTAATTCTCCTGCCTCAGCCTCCCAAGTAGCTGAGCTGGGATTACAGGCATGCACCACCATGCCTGGCTAATTTTGTACTTTTCGTAGAATTGGCGTTTCTCCATGTTGGTCAGGCTGGTCTGGAACTCCCAACCTCAGGTGATCTGCCCACCTCAGGCTCTAAAAGTGCTGGGATTACAGGCGTGAGCCACCACGCCCGGCTGGTGACATTATGTTTGGAGAAACCTTGATATAGTGAGAGATGCAATTAATTGTCTTGTAATCTGATAAATTTTATAATAGAGGTATATAATAGGATGATGCCTTATGAGCTGTCCTGGGAGTAGGTGCAGGATTTTTCTTTTTTTTTTTTTTTTTAGGAGCTAGACAGTAAAAATCAAAAAGCATTTACTTATTTACTTAGAGACAGTGTACTGCTTTGTCATCCAGGCTGGAGTGCAGTGGCACTACCTCAGCTCACTGCAGCCTCAACCTCCTGGGCTCCAGTGATCCTCCCACCCCAGCCTCCAGTGTAGCTGGGACTACTGACGCACATCACCAGGCCTGGCTAATTTTTGTATTTTTTATAGAGATGGGGTTTCACCATGTTGCTCAGCCTGGTCTTGAATTCCTGGACTCAAGCGATCAGCCTGCCTCGGCCTCTCATAGTGCTGGGATTACAGGCCTGAGCCACTGCACCCGGCAGCATTGTTTAATTGAGTGAAGAAATTATAGAAAACTTTTTGTGGAACTATTCTGGGTGGGAAGGTAACACTACAACTCACTTGCTTTGTGACCTTGGGTAAGTTACTTTCCAGCCTAAATGTCCACTTATAAAAAAACATAATGTAAGGGCCGGGAGTGGTGGTTCACACCTGTAATCCCAGCACTTCGGGAGGCCGAGGCGGGCGGATCACAAGGTCAAGAGATCGAGACCATCCTGGCCAACATGGTGAAACTCCGTCTCTTAAAAAAAATAAAATAAAGTAATAATGTAGCTAATACTTAATAAAATCTTCCTTATAAGGATGACATGGAATACCGCCTGCTTCCTTGACTTAGGCACCTAACACGGTAGGCAGTTAGCAATCGCTTCACCTTTTTCAGGTCCTGTCTAAAGCAGCAAGGCCTTGGTTCTTACCTTCAAAGAGCTTAAAATATTTTAGGAGAGGCCGGGCGCGGTGGCTCACGCCTGTAATCCCAGCACTTTGGGAGGCCGAGGCGGGCGGATCACAAGGTCAAGAGATCGTGACCATCCTGGCCAACATGGTGTGAAACCCCGTCTCTACTAAAAATACAAAAAAATTAACTGGGCATGGTGGCGCGCGCCTGTAGTCCAAGCTACTCAGGAGGCTGAGGCAGGAGAATTGCTTGAACCCTGACGGTGGAGGTTGCAGTGAGCTGAGGTCGCGCCACTGCACTCCAGCCTGGCGCCTGGTGACGGCGTGAGACTCTGTCTCAAAAAAAAAAAAAAATATATATATATATATATTTATATATTTTAGGAGAATTCAGATTTTAAAACATAAGAACATATAAACAAGTGACAACATAAAAGATTACTAAAGGACATGACCTCATGGTGTCATTGACAAGCCAAGGCCGGCTCCACCAAAACAAGGATACAAGAGGCAGCCGGAAATCCAGGTGCCTGCAGTAAAGTTTCCTAACCTTCGTGATTGCAAAAAGCAGGAGCTCAGCTATCTCACTTTATGCACAGGCGGTATTTACTATTAAGGGGGAAAAATGGAAGTGACTTATTTGCACCTTAGCCTCAAAGCTCTTGAAAAGTTAACCAGCCGTAAGTGTTTAGTGCCTTTGTCTGGGGGAACTTAATAAAATGGCGTTTTCTCGACTCTTACGGAGACTCTGCATATTGGTCAGCTCAGTATTAACTTATTTGGTGAGCGCTGTCCCTAGATCTCGTCCCCCCTGCACTAGCAGGGCTTGCGGCGAGATTGATGCATCTGCCTGCCTGTCCGCCCGCCCCGGGAGGGGGTAAGATTTGAGAGGTACTTTATTCATAGGGACAGTTAAATGAAGACTCAAACAAGTTCTGGTGTTGAGACAGAACTGCGCGACGAATGCCTTGGCTCTAACACCTGTTGAGCCACAGGGCTCCGCTAAAGCGTCCCACTAAATAACTGCAACGACGTCCCCTAAAGAGGGCCAATATGGCGACGGTCTCCTCTTGGCACAGCCCTCTTCCCTCCCTCATGATGGGCGGCTCCGGTAACTCCCATTGGCCAACTGCGAGGCGGTGCCAGACTTACTTCGTCCTCTCATTGGATTGAATAACTGAGGGAGCCGCCAATTCTCCTCTGCCCACTCCAAGTTTCCGCCCTCAGAGTTAAATCGGCGTTTAATTGGCTTTTAGTTCACGTCAATATGCGTCCTTTCCTGTCTCCTTTCAGTCTTAATCCAATCATAATTTCCCTGGCTGCCCGCCTGATTTCTGATTGGTTTTAATCAGCTTTATCCTATCCTATTCCTCCTACTTCTTACCTCTCCTCCCACTAAGATTTTGCCCAAGCATATCCCGTATTCTGGTTGGCCGTTGTTCTGTCATTCCTATCAAAGTTTTCCCTATCCCTACGTCTCAGGGAGCCCGCCTGCCGGTTGACTGGTTTTTTTCAAGCCAATCACTTCCAGTTCCCGCCCATCTTCACTTCCTGCATCTTTCATTGGCTTTTAACACTGAGAGGGCGGTCTTTTAGGGCGGACACCAGGCCACGCAACTTAGTCGTACACGCCTTAGAGAGCAAGCTTTTCTTGCCATTGGATTATCTCACCGTCTTTCTTCTGCAAGTCCCTCCTTCCCCCCCCCTCATTGGGCGGGGCAGCAGCGAAGGGGCGGAGCCTAGGTTGGGCTTGTGGCGCGCTGCTCCCTCCTCCTTACCCCCCCCTCCCTGTCCGGTCCGGGTTCGCTTGCCTCGTCAGCGTCCGCGTTTTTCCCGGCCCCCCCCAACCCCCCCGAACAGGACCCCCTTGAGCTTGTCCCTCAGCTGCCACCATGAGCGGTAAGGATGAGTCCACTCCAAGCTTAGGGGTGGGAGGGGAGTGAGGGGGCGCGCGCGAGGGCCGACCGGGCGATCCCCGCCGTGAGGGGGGGCGGGCGGGAGGCGGCGGCGGCGGCGGCCTAGGTCCCGCCCGGGGCGGAGGGAAGGGAGGGAGACGGGCAGTGACGGGGCCTCCGAGGAGGAGGGGGATGGGCCGCCCGCCCCGGGGGAGGGGGCAGCGTGGCCTCGCCCGCCCCCTGCCCGCCCCGGCCACGGGGGACGGGCCTTACCCCCCACTATTCGGCCGCCCGCCTGAGGCTCCTCCCGCCGGGGGCTGGAGCCGCGGGGGCGGCCCGAGTAGTGAAGGCCCCGCCCGGGCCAACTGCCTGCCTGTTCCGCCCCTGCTCCAAGGCCCTCCTCCCCCCACTTTCCGTAGATTTTCCTTCCCCCCCGCCCCGCACCGTCCCGCCCTTTCCACGCCCCTCACCCCGAAACCGCCCTTTCCCTCAGGGCCCGCCCTCCGCCCGGAAACCTCCTGATTACTAACCCGTAGACCCCTTTAGTCCCTTATCAGTATTCACAAATGCTTTCCTACTCACACTTTTTACTTCTTTTTTCTCCCTTTCCCCTCTCCTCTTTTTACACTTGGATTTTTGTTTCTCCATCTCTTTTTTTTTTTTTTGAGATGGAGTTTGGCTCTTGTTGCCCAGGCTGGAGTGCAGTGGCGAGATCTGGGCTTACTGCAACCTCTGCCTCAGCCTCCCAAGTAGCTGGGATTACAGGCATGTGCCACCACGCCCGGCTAATTTGTATAAAAATAGAGACAGGGTTTCTCCATGTTGGTCAGGCTGGTCTTGAACCCTCGACCTCAGGTGATCTGCCTGCCTCATCCTCCCAAAGTGCTGGGATTACAGACGCGAACCATTGCGCCCGGCCTCTCCATCTCTTTTAACCTTAATTTTAGCAAGCTTTCCATCCAGTCACATGTTGTTTTTTGCCTTACCTGTTCTCTTCTTTTTTTTCCCCCAGGATACTTTTTCTCATTTTGAAACTCTTTCAACATGCCTACCGTCCTTCACATTTCCTATCCCCAAAGCACTTTTTGAATGTTTTCTTAGCTTAATTTTGTGCAAGGGAGAATTGAGGCCCACTTTTGGCACCATTGAGCCTATTTCATGTCTTGCCCTGCAGCTCCCCTCTGTCCTCGAATCCATTTTCTTTACACTGGCATCCTTCGCCTTCCTGTTAGTCATTGCTGTTTCATCATAGCCTCCTTTTATCCTTCCTACTTTACTTCTTTTCTTCCCTCAAGTTTAAGTTGCTTGTTTTTTAATTCTTTCAGACCAAGATCACTCCATGGATGAAATGACAGCTGTGGTGAAGATTGAGAAAGGAGTTGGTGGCAATAATGGGGGCAATGGTAATGGTGGTGGTGCCTTTTCACAGGCTCGCAGCAGCAGCACAGGCAGTAGCAGCAGCAGTGGAGGAGGAGGAGGGCAGGTAAGTGATCATCATAGAGTGGGGAAGGTGTTGAGAGGATGTAAATACTAGATAGTTGCCTTACTCTTCACAGAAAGGTTTTTAGGGAGGGACTAAACCATTTTATAGGTAAGGAAGTAAGCACAGAGATTGGAGATCCCCAAAGACAGGAGTTTCAGATAGGTCAGCTTTTTATTTCTGTTTTTTGCTCCTTGTCTGCACTACGTTGCTGTTTATTTGTTGTATACTGCCCCCTAGGCTGGCAGCTGGGTGTCACTAACTCCTTTCCTCTCCCTTATTTTCGGCCAGGAGTCCCAGCCATCCCCTTTGGCTCTGCTGGCAGCAACTTGCAGCAGAATTGAGTCACCCAATGAGAACAGCAACAACTCCCAGGGCCCAAGTCAGTCAGGGGGAACAGGTGAGCTTGACCTCACAGCCACACAACTTTCACAGGGTGCCAATGGCTGGCAGATCATCTCTTCCTCCTCTGGGGCTACCCCTACCTCAAAGGAACAGAGTGGCAGCAGTACCAATGGCAGCAGTGGCAATGAGTCTTCCAAGAATCGCACAGTCTCTGGTGGGCAGTATGTTGTGGCTGCCACTCCCAACTTACAGAACCAGCAAGTTCTGACAGGACTACCTGGAGTGATGCCTAACATTCAGTATCAAGTAATCCCACAGTTCCAGACCGTTGATGGGCAGCAGCTGCAATTTGCTGCCACTGGGACCCAAGTGCAGCAGGATGGTTCTGGTCAAATACAGATCATACCAGGTGCAAACCAACAGATTATCACAAATCGAGGAAGTGGAGGCAACATTATTGCTGCTATGCCAAACCTACTCCAGCAGGCTGTCCCCCTCCAAGGCCTAGCTAATAATGTACTCTCAGGACAGACTCAGTATGTGACCAATGTACCAGTGGCCCTGAATGGGAACATCACCTTACTACCTGTCAACAGCGTTTCTGCAGCTACCTTGACTCCCAGCTCTCAGGCAGTCACGATCAGCAGCTCTGGGTCCCAAGAGAGTGGCTCACAGCCTGTCACCTCAGGCACTACCATCAGTTCTGCCAGCTTGGTGTCATCACAAGCCAGTTCCAGCTCCTTTTTCACCAATGCCAATAGCTACTCAACTACTACTACCACCAGCAACATGGGAATTATGAACTTTGCTCCCAGTGGATCATCAGGGACCAACTCTCAAGGCCAGACACCCCAGAGAGTCAGTGGGCTGCAGGGGTCTGATGCTCTGAACATCCAGCAAAACCAGACATCTGGAGGCTCACTGCAAGCAGGTCAGCAAAAAGAAGGGGAGCAAAACCAGCAGACACAGCAGCAACAAATTCTTATCCAGCCTCAGCTAGTTCAAGGGGGACAGGCCCTCCAGGCCCTCCAAGCAGCACCATTATCAGGGCAGACCTTTACAACTCAAGCTATCTCGCAGGAAACCCTCCAGAACCTCCAGCTTCAGGCTGTTCCAAACTCTGGTCCCATCATCATCAGGGCACCAACAGTGGGGCCCAATGGACAGGTCAGTTGGCAGACTCTACAGCTGCAGAACCTCCAAGTTCAGAACCCACAAGCCCAGACAATCACCTTAGCCCCAATGCAGGGTGTTTCCTTGGGGCAGACCAGCAGCAGCAACACCACTCTCACACCCATTGCCTCAGCTGCTTCCATTCCTGCCGGCACAGTCACTGTGAATGCTGCTCAACTCTCCTCCATGCCAGGCCTCCAGACCATTAACCTCAGTGCGTTGGGTACTTCAGGAATCCATGTGCACCCGATTCAAAGCTTGCCGTTGGCTATAGCAAATGCCCCAGGTAAGGCTTCCAATCTTTTGCATTTATTGGGAAGTAACCCTAGCATCTTAGCTGAAACTTGAGTCTAAAGAAGGGAATAGAGCCTTTTGAGATAACGCTTTCTTGAGGGCTAGTCATTTAGGCAAATAAATTAGAGAAATACAGATTCTGTTAAAGTAATTTGGAAAGTAAAGGAAACTTCTCCAGTTAGTCTGATGAGAAAGGAGCACTTCTGAGCGATACTCTGGAGTCTGTGTACTACTCAGTGTTTTTGGTGCTGCAGAATAACGGTTGACAAACTTTTTCTGTAAAGGGTGAGATAGTAAATATTTTAGGCATTGTGGCCCACATGTCACATTTTCTTTTTTTTTCCCCCCCACACCTTTTTTTTTTGAGACAGTCTCACTCTGTCACCCAGGCTGGAGTGCAGTGGCTCGATCTCGGCTTACCACAACCTCCGTCTCCCGGGGTTCAAGCAAATCTCCTGCCTTAGCCTCCTGAGTAGCTGGGATTATAGGCACCCGCCACTATGCCTGGCTAATTTTTTGCATTTTTTGCTAGAGACCAGGCTGGTCTTGAACTCCTGACCTCATGATCTACCTGCCTCAGCCTCCCAAAGGGCTGGGATTACAAGCGTGAGCCACCGAGCCCAGCCTCCACACCCCTTTAAAACTGTAAAACCGGGCCGGGCGTGGTGGCTCACGCCTGTAATCCAAGCACTTTGGAGGCCAAGGTGGGCAGATCACCTGAGGTCGGGAGTTCAAGACTAGCCTAACCAACATGGAAAAACCCCGTCTTAAAAAAAAATAATAAATGAATAATAAAAAAATTAAAAAAAAAATGTAAAACCAACAGGGGGCGGGGTGGGGGAGGTTGTAGTGAGCCTGGATCCCGCCATTGCACTCCGGCCTGGGCAACAAGAGCGGAACTCTGTCTCAAAAAAATAAATAAATAAATAAAAATGTAAAACCATTCTTAGCTCTAAGGCCTTTGGCCTGTGGGCCAACTCCTCGATAGGATAAAAATTGATTATGGGTGGGGCGTGGTGGCTCACTCCTGTAATTCGAGCACTTTGAGAAGACGAGGTGGGTGGATGGCTTGAGTTCAGGAGTTCAAGACCAGCCTGGGCAACATGGCGAAACCCCCGTCTCCAATAAAAATACAAAAATTGGCTGGGTATGGCACATGCCTATAGTCCCAGCTACTCTGGAGGCTGAGGCTACTCCGGAGGTTGAAGCGATCCAAGATTGTGCCACTGTACTCTAGCCTGGGTGACAAAGCAAAATTGTTAAAAAAAAAAAAAAAATACAGAAATATAGTTGGGCAGCTGGGTGTGGTGGCTCACGCCTGTAATCCCAGTACTTTGGGAGGCAGAGGAGGGCGGATCACCTGAGATCAGGAGTTCAAGATTAGCTTGGCCAACATGGTGAAACCCCTTCTCCACTAAAAATAGAAAAAATTAGTCGGGCGTGGTGACACACACCCGTAGTCCTAGCTGTGTGGGAGTCTGAGGCCAAGAATTACTTGAACCTGGGAGGGAGAGGTTGCAGTGGGTTGAGGTTGCGTCATTGCACTCCAGCCTGGTCAACAAAGCAAGACCTTGTCTCAAAAAATAAAAATAGTCCAGGCGTGGTGGCTCATGCCTGTAATCCCAGCACTTTGAGAGGCTGAGGCAGGTGGATCATGAGGTCAGGAGTTTGAGACCACCCTGGCCAACATGATGAAACCCCGTCTCTACTAAAAATACAAAAATTAGCCAGATGTAGTGGTGGGCACCTGTAATCTCAGCTACTTGGGAGGCTAGGCAGGAGAATCGCTTGAACCCAGTGAGCCGATATCCGCCACTCCACCCCAGCCTGGGTGACACTGTGAGACTCCGTCTATATATATATATATATATATATATATATATATATATACACACACACACACACACACACACACACACACATATATATAAATAAAATAATAAATAAAATTTGATTATGAACTTGACCTGTTTGTAGAACACAGATTAAATCATCAGATATTTTTTGTGAACTGTAACTCCTAATTGAAGGGAAAATGATATAACGGATTCCGGAATGATTTTTCAACAAAATAAGTTGCCTGGTTAATTTTTTTTTTTTTTTTTTTTTTTTTTGAGACGGAGTTTAGCTCTTGTTACCCAGGCTGGAGTGCAATGGCACGACCTCGGCTCACCGCAACCTCCGCTTCCTGGGTTCAAGCAATTCTCCTGCCTCAGCCTCCCGAGCAGCTGGGACTACAAGCACGTACCACCATGCCCAGCTAATTTTTGTATTTTTAGTAGAGACGGGGTTTCACCATGTTGACCAGGATGGTCTCGATCTCTTGACCTCGTGATCCACCCGCCTCGGCCTCCCAAAGTGCTGGGATTACAGGCGTGAGCCACCGCGCCCGGCCTAAAAATACAAAAATTAGCCGGATGTGGTGGCGTGTGCCTGTAATCTCAGCTACTCGGGAGGCTGATGGGGGATGAGGGGAGTGGAGGTGTGGGGTGGAGGTTGCAGTGAGCTGAGATCATGCCACTGCATTCCAGCCTGGGTGACAGAGATTCTGTCTCAAAGAACAACAACAAAAAAACTGAGCTAGACAGCATAGAAAATTTGACACTTCTGGGTAATCAATCTACACCATCATGTTTGTTTTCTTTTTTTTTTTTGAGATGAAGTCTCACTCTGTCACCCAGTCTGGAGTGCACTGGCATGATGTTTGTTGGCTCACTGCAACCTCCACCTCCCAGGTTTAGGCAATTCTCCTGCTGCAGCCTCCTGAGTAGCTGGGACTACAGGTGTGCGCCACCATGCCCAGCTAATTTTTGTATTTTTAGTAGAGACGGGGTTTCACCACGTTGGTCAAGCTGGTCTCAAACTCCTGACCTCATGATCTGCCGTCTCGGCCTCCCAAACTGTTGGGATTACAGGCATGAGCCACCTCACCCAGCCCATCATGTTTGTTTTCTGTTTGCTCTTAGATTGAAGTACCCAGTTTTACTCTTCTTCAAAGCAGACTGTGGATTATTCCTTTTAATAATTTGGGTCCTTGCAATTTTTAAAAGGCTTGTAACTTAGGCTCTAGAGAACAGTTATGAGGCATCTCATTGCTAAATCATGCTGTGGGGAAGTCTGCCAGGGCTACCTAGTTGTTATTGATGGTCTCTGAGCTGAAGAAAATGCATATGTTTCTGTAAGGTAACAGGAGCTTAACATTCACTAATGAGAGAATGAGGCATTGACAAACTGTTTTGTGAGAGATTGTTTGCTTCATTAATAGGGGTTTTTGAAAATCCAGGTTTCCTCCTTTCTGGCTAGTAATAATTGTGCAGCATTTTTCCTCTTTAATTGATCTTTTTCCTTAATAAAAGATAATAAAATCATTTCCTGGAGGCTTAGTACTTTTCAGTTTTGCCTTCCTGCTACAGAGTATCTTGTTTTGGCCAGACGTGGTGGCTCACACCTTTAATGCAGCACTTTGGGAGGTCAAGGCAGGCAGATCACTTGAGCCCAGGAGTTCAAGATCAGCCTGGGCAACATAGGGATCCCCTGTCTCTACACAAAAAAATACAGAAATTAGCTGGACATGGTAGCACATGCCTGTAGTCCCAGCTACTTGGGAGGCTGAGCCCAGGAGGCTGAGGATGCAGTGAGCTGTGATAATGCCGTAGCACTCCAGCCAGGGCAATAGGGTGAGTCCCTGTCTAAAAAAAAAAGGTGGCTCACACTTGTAATCCCAGCACTTTAGGAGGCCAAGGCGGGTAGATCATGAGGTCGAGAGATCGAGACCATCCTGGACAACATGATGAAACCCCGTCTCTACTAAAATTACAAAAAATTAGCTGAGCGTGTTGGCGAATTCCTGTAATCCCAGCTACTCGAGAGGCTGAGGCAGGAGAATGGCTCGAACCTAGGAGGTGGAGGCTACAGTGAGCCGAGAATGCGCCATTGCACTCCAGCCTGGGCAACAAGCAAAACTCCGTCTCAAAAAAAAAAGTTATCTCATTTTACCATCCTTCTCTGATAGTTATTTTACTGTAAAATATAACCTTTTTGCAATATGTTCAACTTCTTGGTGGTATGATGTGGGAAGAACATTGGATGTGAAAGCATGTTGTATGATACATGTATATATGAATGTACAAAATGAGATATATTACATGATTGTGGGAGACTGCAGCTTCCTTGGTGTTCACTTAGTCTGTTTACATTTATTATTATTATTATTATTATTATTTTGAGATGGAGTTTCACTCTTGTTGCCCAGGTTGGAGTGCAATGGCACAGTCTTGGCTCACCACAACCTCCACCTCCCAGGTGCAAGTGATTCTTCTGCCTCTGCCTCCCAAGTAGCTGGGATTACAGGCACCCATGACCACACCCGGCTAATTTTTGTATTTTACTAGAGATAGGGTTTCGCTATGTTGGCCAGGCTGGTCTAGAACTCCTGACCTCAGGTGATACGCCTGCCTCGGCCTCCCAAAGTGCTGGGATTATAGGTGTGAGCAACCTCACCCCGCCAAAATGTTCTTTTTTTTTTTTTTGAGACAGTTTTGCTCTTTCGCCCAGGCTGTAGTGCAGTGGCATGATCTCAACTCACTGCAACCTCTGTCTGTGGGGTCCAAGCAGTTTTCCTGCCTCAGCCTCTCAGATAGCTGGGATTACAGGCGCTTGCCACCATACCTAGCTCATTTTTGTATTTTCAGTAGAGATGGGAGTTTCGCCACGTTGGCCAGGTTGGTTTTGAACTCCTGGCCTCAAGTGATTTGCCTGCCTTGGCCTCCCAAAGTGGTGAGAATACAGGCATGAGCCACCACACAACCAGCCATCTTTGTGTTCCTGTGTTTTTCATGGCTCTGCCCCTTGTGGGTGGTAGTGAGGAGGGACCACCCAGTAAACTGAGTTTAATTTCCAGACTATGAAATTATCTATAAACTCTTAGTTTTTTAAAAAGTCATCAGTCGGGGCCGGGCGCGGTGGCTCACGCCTGTAATCCCAGCACTTTGGGAGGCCGAGGCGGGTGGATCACGAGGTCAAGAGATCGAGACCATCCTGGTCAACGTGGTGAAACCCCGTCTCTACTAAAAATACAAAAATTTAGCTGGGCATGGTGGCACGTGCCTGTAGTCCCAGCTGCTCGGGAGGCTGAGGCAGGAGAATTGCTTGAACCCAGGAAGCGGAGGTTGCGGTGAGCCGAGATCGTGCCATTGCACTCCAGCCTGGGTAACAAGAGTGAAACTCCGTCTCAAAAAAAAAAAAAAAAAAGTCATCAATCGATTTTTTTTTTTTTTTTTTTTTTTTTTGAGATGGTGTCTAGCTCTGTTGCCAGGCTGTAGGAGTGCAGTGGTGCAATTTCAGCTCACTGCCACCTCCGACTCCCTGTTTCAAACCATTCTCCTGCCTCAGCTTCTGGAGTAGCTGGGATTAGGCACTTGCCACCACACCCAGCTAATTTTTGTATTTTTGTATTTTTACCATGTTGGCCAGGATGGTCTTGATCTCCTGGCCTCCCAAAGTGCTGGGATTATAAGTGTGAGCTTTTTTTTTTTTTTTTTTTTTAAAGACGGGGTTTCACCATGTTGGTCGGGCTGGTCTTGAACTCCCAACCTCAGGTGATCCGCCTGCCTTGGCCTCCAAAGTGCTTGGATTACAAGCATGAGCCACCACACCCGGCCTGAGCTTTTTTTTTTTGATTGACACCCCTTCCTCTTTATCAGCACCTTTTTCTTTCATTTTGTAGTCATATTTTCCCTGATCTTTATTTTATTTTTCATTTAAAACCTCAGATTTTTTTCTTAGCCACTGGTGAATCCTGAAACTCTTGCCCCAAGTTGAGGGGGAGCTGGCTTTTAAAGATTGAGTTTGGATGATTTCTTGTGACTTCTGTCTAATAAAGAGTGCAGGGCTAGGCTTTGGCAGAAGAGTAGAACATATTTCCTTGATGGATATAATTCACTCACGAACCAAATTTCAGATACTAAAAATAAAAATTTCACATCTGCTGGGTTTTATTGGGGTTAGAAAAATGTCTTCTTAGAAGTTAAGTGGAATGTGGTACCAGGTTTGGTTTGCCAAGGGTGTCACTAAACTTGAGGTCAGATTGCTGAGATCTAATTTGTTTAAAAGTTGTGTTTTAGACTAGTATATTGGACATTAATGAAAAGTAGGTTTAGATGATTTAAATGTCTTAGCAGTTATAATTTTAGTGCAAAAGGTCATATGAGAGAATTTTCTATTTTAAGATGTTTTATCAAATACAGTATCAAATGTTTCTGCACGTTTTGTCTTTAGCTAGTATTATACTTGTTTCTCTTTAAAAAGTTTATTTTCTAGAGATATCAGCACAGAAAGATATATACTTGTGTTTTAGGATGTTTAGTGCTTTTTTAAATGGTTATTTCCGTTTAAGTAGGAAAGATGTTATTTGAAATCTAAGTGCTTTGATTGATTTGAAAATCAGTGGGATATGAGAAGACAATTTCAGACCTTTTCAATTGCTCCTATTTATTCATTCCAGTGGCTTTCTCTAAATGACGTCATTGTTAAATCACGTTGCCTTGTGTAATGTGGCCATTTTAGTTCTTAATTAAATAACAGAAGAGTACAAGAGTGCTTTCTGTTTAGAAAAGTTTTGTATCTGTTCTGTCTTCCTTTCCCTTTGTTTCATTTTGTAAAGTAGCATGTAAACGTGCAACTAATAATTTAGTTCTGCTCGTTGCTTGTTTCTAGTTTTTGTTTACCCACTTTGAAAATGTTTTAAAATGTAGGTGAACATCTGTAGAAAAGCTTTATTACATAATGCTTTTTTTTTTTTAGTATATATATATTTTTTTGTTTGTTTGTTTTGTTTTTCTTTTTTAGGACAGGGTTTCACCATGTTGGTCAGGCTGGTCTTGAACTCCCAACCTCAGGTGATCCGCCTGCCTTGGCCTCCACAGTGCTTGGATTACAAGCATGAGCCGCTATGCCCAGCTACATAATGCTTTTTAAGTTACTTATTGGATGTCTGTCAACATTAGTGGATAGTAGTTGAGTTTTTTCATTTTGCTATTTAATTGAAAAACAAGCACATTATTTTTCATATTTTTTACAGAAAGTGTTACAATACTATTATTCTTTTCTTTAACAGTTAGAAGTATACAAGGTCTGGTATGCTAAAGGATTGCTTTGAAATATATTTGCCCACACTGTGATATGACTGTATTGTTAGTACTCTGCTAGATTTTAGATTCACCTTTGTTACGTAATCCTGAGGTTTGGGATACAAATTATCTTGATACCAAGGTCGTAAGCATAGTACCCAGCAGTTGGTTTTTCCACCCTTACCCCTTACCCTCCCCTATATAGTAGTCCCCAGGGTCTATTGTTGCCATCTTTATGTCCATGAGTACCCAATGTTTAGCTCCCACTTGTAAGTGAGAACATGGGGTATTTTGTTTTCTGTTCCTGCGTTAATTCACCTAGGATAATGGCTTCCAGCTGCATCCCGACATGGATGCAAAAGATATGACTTCATTCTTTTTTATGGCTGTCCTGAAAAATGTTTCTGTAGAAAGTTTTTTTTTTTTTTTTTTTGAGACGGAGTTTCGCTCTTGTTACCCAGGCTGGAGTGCAATGGCGCGATCTCGGCTCACCGCAACCTCCGCCTCCTGGGTTCAAGCAATTCTCCTGCCTCAGCCTCCTGAGTAGCTGGGACTACAGGCGCACGCCACCACGCCCAGCTAATTTTTGTATTTTTAGTAGAGACGGGGTTTC
>PVKV010030492.1:0-22217 GCA_004027835.1 Alouatta palliata | reverse complement strand
TATTTTAACTCTCTTGCTATTGAAAGCACGCTGCAATGAAGCTTTCCTTGCACCTCCCTGAGATTAAAAGATAATCTATTTACTGAGTATTAATGGGGTAAAACACAGGCACGCCTCCCTAACATATGTAGGCTTCAGTCAGACTTGCTGTAGGGGCTGCATCTCAGTTTTGAAGTCTGGATGCCAAAGCCAGTTGTACACGTAGGAGGACTGGACTGGCAGTGGCCTGTGTTGTGTGCTTTGAGAGATGCCAGACATATCCCCACCCCCAAGCTTACCATAGTGCCTACAATTTCAACAACAAAGATTCATTCCTTTGGGTTTGTACTTTGCTATCTCAGGGTAATCCTTTAAACAAATCATTCCTCCCTCATTATGGTTATTGTAGAAAATTGAGAACATACACAGAAGTTAATAAATGAAAATAGAAATTACCTGTAGCTCACAACTCAAAAACCACCACTGTTAACATTTTGGTATTTTGTTTTCCTTTCCCATACATGAAATTGAAAGGTTGATTGCATTAGTTCATTTTCCTGCTGCTGACAAAGGCATACCCGAGACTGGGTAATATACAAAAGAAAGAGGTTTAATTGTACTTAGAGTTCCATATGGCTGGGGAAGGTCCAACAATCATGGCAGAAGATGAAAGACATTTCTTACATGGCAGCATCAAGAGAGAATGAGGAGGAAGCAGAAGTGGAAACCCCTGACAAAGCCATCAGATCTCGTGAGACTTATTAGCTATCACAAGAATAGCACAGGAAAAACTGGCCCCCATGATTCAATCACCTCCCCCTGAGTCCCTCCCCCAACACATAGCAATTCTGGGAGATACAATTCAAGTTGAAATTTGGGTGGGGACATAGTCAGACCACATCATTCTGCCCCAAATCTCATGTCCTTACATTTCAAAACCAATCATACCTTCCCAACAGTTCCCCAGAGTCTTAACTCATTTTAACATTAATCCAAAAGTCCACAGTCTAAAGTCTTATCTGAGACAAGACAAGTCCGTTTTGCCTATGTGCCTGTAAAATCAAAAGCAAGCTAGTTACTTCCTAGATACAATGGGGGTACAGGTATTGGGTAAATACAGCTGTTCCAAATGGGAGAAACTGGCCAAAACAAAGGGGTTACAGGGCACATGGAAGTCCAAAATCCAGCAGGGTAGTCAAATTTTAAATAATCTCCTTTGACTCCAGGTCTCATATACAGGTCACACTAATGCAAGAGTTGGGTTCCACCATCTTGGGCAGCTTTGCAGGGTACAGCCTCCCTCCTGGCTGCTTTCATGGGCTGGCATTGAGTGTCTGCAGCTTTTCCAGGCACATGGAGCAAGCTGTCAGTGGATCTACCATTCTGGGGTCTGGAGGACGGTGGCCCTCTTCTCACAGCTCCACTAGGCAGTACCGCAGTAGGGACTCTGTGTGGTGGCTCCCCTGCCACATTTCCCTTCTGCACTCCCCTAGCAAAGCTTCTCCATGAGGGCCCCGCCCTTGCAGCAAACTTTTGCCTGGGCATCCAGGTGTTTCCATACATCTTCTGAAATCTAGGCAGAGGTTCCCAAACCTCAATTCTTGACTTCTGTGCATCCACAGGCTCAACACCACGTAAAAGCTGCCAAATCTTGGGACTTCGACCTTCTGAAGCCACAGCCGAAACTGTACATTGGCCCCTTTCAGTCACTTTGGAGCAGCTGGGACACAGGGCACCAAGTCCCTAGGCTACACACAGCATGGGGACCCTGGGCCTGGCCCACAAACCACTTTTACCTTCTGGGCCTCTAGGCCTGTGATGGAAGGGGCTGCCGTGAAGGTCTCTGACATGCTCTGGAGACATTTTCCCCATGGTCTTGGGGGTTAACATTAGGCTCCTTGTTACTTATGCAAGTTTCTGCAGCCGACTTGAATTTCTCCCTAGAAAATGGGTTTATCTTTTCTATCGCATAGTCAGGCTGCAAATGTTCTGAACTTTTATGATCTGTTTCCCTTTTAAAACAGAATGCCTTCAGCAGCACCCAAATCACCTTTTGAATGCTTTGCTGCTCAGAAATTTCTTCCACCAGATACCCCAAATCATCTCTCTCGAGTCAAAGTTTCACAAATCTCTAGGGCAAGGGCAAAATGCTGCCAGTCTCTTTACTAAAATATAACAGGAGTCACCTTGGCTCCAGTTTCCACCAAGTTCCTCATCTCCATCTGAGACCACCTCAGCCTGGACCTTACTGTTCGTATCACTATTAGCATTTTGGGCAAAGTCATTCAACAACTCTCTAGGGAGTCCAAACTTTCCCCCATTTTCCTGTCTTCTGAGCCCTTCAAACTGTTTCAACCTCTGCCTGTTACCCAGTTCCAAAGTTGCTTCCACATTTTTGGGTATCTTTTCAGCAACACCCTACTCTACTGGTACCAATTTACTGTATTAGTTCATTTTCACACTGCTAATAAAGGCATACTTGAGACTAGGCAATTTACAAAAGAAAGAGGTTTAACTGGACTTATAGTTCCATGTGGCTGGGGAAGGTCCAACAATCATGGCTTAAGGAGAAAGGCACTTCTTACTTGGCGGCAGCAAGAGAGAATGAGGAGGAAGCAAAAGCAGAAACCCCTGATAAATCCATCAGATCTCATGAGATGTATTTAATAAGAATGCTAAGAATAGCATGGGAAAGACTGGCCCCCATGATTCAATTACCTCCCCCTGGGTTGCTCCCACAACATGTGAGAATTCTGGGAGAGACCATTCAAGTGGAGATTTGGATGGTGTTGGAAACATGCTCAGTGCCACAAAGAAAAAATCAGCACTGAGACAAAGGATCTCTCAGCAAGGCAATTTTTCTTTCTGCAGAAAAGGTGCTCCTGGCTCCGGTTAGCCATCTTGTCATGAGAGTAAAGAACAAAGGAAAAGCAGACATGTTTATCCTTTACACATTTGGAGTTGTCATTACTGCTGTGTCTGATCTCTGTTGGTTGGAGCCAGACCTCACAATCTAAAACTGAACCTGAATGGCTAATAACTTAAAGCTTTCTTCAGTAGGTAAAGGCAATGGAGAACAAAAGGAAAAGAGGAAGTCCAAATAAGGAAGGAACAGGAAGTTGCTTGCAAAAGGACTTAGACAAGTAATAACATAAATATCTTGGTTAAAGTACAAGAACATAGAATGTACTATGGGCCTGTGAGCATGTCTAGCACAAATATCTTGGTTAAAGCACAAAGACATAGAATATACTTATTCCTTTATATCTATAAGCTACATAGGATAGGGCTTAAAAGAGTTACTAGCAAAACACAAGAAGGCTTTGAAGAAAGTCTTTAAAACAAACTATTATTTCTAACACTTATGATTTATTCTTTAACAAGGAAGGAAACTTTGAAGAGGAACTTTTCTACTTCCTACAGGTGGGAACACAGCCAAATTGATTTTCTTTATAAAAACTCTTTTTGTTGTGCATTTAAGCAGCTTTACAGTAAAAGAAATTAGATAACTATACATTTCAAGCATTTCTCCAAATTTACTTCTGATTCCTTTACTCATTCAATAAACATTACTCAAGTCTTACTACATATAATGTATTGAGCTAGACGCAGATTAGTGATAGAGAACACTTTATCAGTATATACGTGTGCATACATTTGCAAATAAGTAATCAGACATGTAACTTGTGCATACATGATTTTATGTTCTAGTTTCCTTTTTCAACATTATTTCTTTTCTCTACTTTTCTTTTTAGAGATGGGGTCTCTCTATGTTGCCCAGGCCGAGGTGGCTATTCATAGGCACTATTATGGTGCACTACAGCCTCAAGTTCCTGGCCTCCAGTGATCCTCCTGGCTCAGCATCCTGAGTAGCTGGGACTGCAGGCACATGCCACCACACCCAGCTCAACATTATTTCTGATGGATTTATATTTTAATACATACGTCTCAAACTTCTTGGTTTTTAAGGATTGTATAGTATTCAATTGTATTGATTTCACCATTTCCCTATTATTGAAAATTTGGGATGTTCCCCAGCACCCCCTCACCACTATCCTCGAACTTTATTTCCCAAAAGGGTTATCAAATCAAAGGGCATAACAGTTGCTTATTTGATCAATCTTCTTTTAGTGTTCAAATACTTGTAAGCCAGGTGCAGTGGCTCATGCCTGAAATCCCAACACTCTGGGACACTAGGAGGGAGGATTTCTTGAGTCCAGGAGTCTGAGACCAGCCTGGGTGATATAGTGAGACCCCTTGCTACAAAAAGAAAAAGAATTCAAATGTTTGTAAAAGGAGAAGCAAATGACTTGTGCCTTATGCCTCTCATGGATTCAATCAGGCTAGTGGTTTTCTTCCCATTCAGAGAAGGTAGGGACACTGAAAGAAGTAAGTATCACAGAAAGGAAGGGAGAGGCCACTGAAGAGAAACATTACCCTCTTCTTAGCTCAGCCAGCCTGTCTGAGAACAATGGAAATAGTTGCTAGGATGATGTTCTTTCCACCTTCATTAGGTAGTGGATTCCACCAGCTTGTGAGCTCTCCAAGGGCGGGGCCTCTGCATCCAGCATAAAGCCAACAGCCTTATTTTTTTTTTTAATTAGATTTGGCTTTCAAAAGAACCCACACTTGTGCACTTCATGTGCTAATGTAACTAAATAGCTTTTGACACACCAATTCATTCCTTCATATCTCTGCTGACGAATGATGACTGTGAATTTCTCATGAAGATGGCCCCTCCCTGCTGCTGGTGCTGAGAAACAGGATCTAGCAAGGCAGCTGATACATGGGTAAGAGCTCATGGGGGTGCCCACTAGTGAGTGCCCTCTGAAGGGTCCCCAGGCAGGCCTTTCTGAAGGCATCCTTTCTGGGGAGCCCTTGGACAGCTCCCGGAGGGCTGGCCATCGCCTGGCCAAACCTCTGCGCTCCCATAACACCACCGAGCTGCAGACAGCACCAGGTTCAAGCCAGTGGTGGTGGAACCTCCTGGGTGGCTATGTGGTGAGAAAGGCTCACTCTCTCGGCTTGGTAGGAGATGAGGGGACACACTCATCTTTCCCTCTCACCTTCCGGGGGCTATCCAAATTCTGCCACTTAGGCAGAGGGAAGACATGAGAAACCAGAAAGGGGAAATTCCCAGCTACACTTCCTCAATCCCAAAGGCAAGCTGGCAAGCCTCAAGCTTTCAAATATAGGAATCAGAGATTCACTCAGGCAATCATTCAATAAACATTTATTAAAAGCCGACTATGGGCCAAGCATTATTCTAAGCACTGGGGGTGCAGTGGAAAATTTCTGTCCTCAAAAGTTTATGTTGCAGAAGAAAACGATACATAACTAAACAAGTAAATAAAGGAGGACAGTTTTTATGTAAGTAGAACATATAAAGTACAAACATTAATGCCAAAATAATTCAATGTATTAATCACTCTGATTCATGCCCAGAATTTCTCTTCAGTACCAAACTGAATAAAATCTAAGAATATTCTTCAGTTCAATTTGACAAACTGATGCCTACTTCCTACAGTGGGCTCGAAAACTCTAACGATGGAAAAGAGGCTCCCTGCTTTCCAGACACTCATCTTCTAATACGGAAGTTGAATGTATTTGACTAATCACCATAGTCAGTGGTTGTACTACATATCTGCATTCAGGGAGGGGAGATGTATGCACTTCCATTCAGGGAGCTAGCATGAGCCAAGGATAAGCTCAGCACATCCTGGATCCACAAGCTCAGACCCTGCACCTAGCTTCTCATTCAATGCATATGTATAGCTATGATTCTAAGAAAGAGTTCATTTCACCCCTCATCTCTTCCACACTGCCTAACCTCTCCTTGCCTCCCTCTTCCCTACCTACTCTTCCTCCTGGAGCTGTAAGAGACTTTGCGATCTCCTTGTGTTCCTGTTGTTCCTAGGGTCAGGAGACAGTGGTAACATTCTCTTGGTGCTTTCCTCATCTAATTGGAATGAGTTTCCCACTTCTACAGACTCCTAAGGCTGGAAAGAATTCTTGGTACAACATACTCATGTTACAGATCAAACAGTTGAGGCCCAGAGAAATTAAGTGACTTACCCAAGGTCAAATGGTGAGTTAGTTGCTTCCTACAGGAGGCATTTTTGCTAGAGTGAGTCTAAGGAAAGGTTTCAGGGACAGAGTATCACAGATTTAAAGGGTTTTGCTTGCCTGCTGCTCCCTGTTAGCATAGAAATGAAGAGGAACCCTCAGTTAACCAAATACAGGTAATGCACAGAGCACTAAGATCACCTGGCCACCTGGAGATGTAGGGGTAGGAGCAGGATTACTAGTGGTCAAGAAGTAAGTCAGCAGTGAAGGGTCAAGGCTGACTTCCTTGTGAAGTCTGTTGATGAGGAGAGAAGATGGTAATCAAGAACTTAAATGAAGAAAAGAGGATTCTTATTACAGAAATGCAAATCAGAACCACAATGAGATACTATCTCACACTAGTTAGAATGACTATTATTAAAAAATCAAAAACAACAGATGCTAGAGACGTTATAGAGAAAAGGGAATGCTTATACATCGTTCGTGGGAGTGAAAATTAGTTCAACCATTGTGGAAAGCAGTGTGGTGATTCCTCAAAGAGCTAAAAACAGAACTACCATTCAACCCAGCAATCCCATTACGGGGTATATTCCCAAAGGAATATTAATCCTTCTGCCATAAAGACATATGGACACATATGTTCACCACAGCACTATTCACAACAGCAAGGACATGGAATCAACCTAATTGCCCATTAATGACAGAATGGATAAAGAAAATGTAGTATGAATACACTGTGGAATACTATGCAGCCATGAAAAGGAATAAGATCATATGCTTTGCAGGAACGTGGATGGAGCTAGGCTCCATTATCCATAGCAAATTAGTGCAGAAACAAGAAACCATATACCACATATTCTCACTTAGAAGTGGGAGCTAAGTGGTGAGAATACGTGGACACAAAGAGGGGAACAACACACACTGGGGTCCACTGGAGGGTAAAGGGTAGGAGGACGGAGAGGATCAGAAAAAATAACTATTGGTTGCTAGGCTTAGTACCTAGGTGATAAAATAATCTATACAACAAACCCCTACGACACAAGTTTACCTATATAACAAACCTGCACGTGTACCCTGAACCTAAAATAAAAGTTAGGAAAAAAAAGTAAAGAAGATTATCATTTCAGGAAAAAGGACACACAAACTTGTTGGTAGATAGAGGGGAAAGATCATTTATTAGAAAAGATTTGAAGTTGGCCAGGCACAGTGGCTCACGTCTGTAATCCCAGCACTTTGGGAGGCCGAGATGGGCGGACTACCTGAGGTCAGGAGTTGGAGACCAGCCTGATCAACGTGATGAAACCCCATCTCTACTAAAAATACAAAATTAGCTGGGCATGGTGGCGCACACCTGTAATCCCAGCAACTCTGGAGGCTGAGGCAGGAGAATCGCTTGAATCTGGGAGGCAGAGGTTGCAGTGAGCCGAAATTGCACCGTGGCACTCCAGCCTGGCCAACAAGAGGAAAACTACGTCTCAAAAAAAAAGAAAAAAAAAAAAAAAACAAGTTGAGAAGCCAGGCGCGGTGATTCATACCTGTAATCCCAGCACTTTGGGAGGCCAAGGTGGGTGAATTACCTGAGGTCAGAGGTCAGGAGTTCAAGACCAGCCTGGCCAACATGGTGACACTTCATCTCTACTAAAAGTGAAAAAAAATAGCCAGCCATGGTGGCAGGTGCCTGTAATCCCAGCTATTCAAGAGGCTGCTGCAGGAGAATCACTTGAACCTGAAAGGTGGAGGCTGCAGTCAGCTGAGATCCCATCACTGCACTCCAGACTGGGCAACAGAATGAGACTCTGTCTCACAAAAAAAGAAAAAAGAAAAAGAAAAGAAAAGGAAAGGAAAAGATTGACGTTGAAAGAGAGGAAAAAATTGACCAAACAAGGTTTAGGAGATGAGATTAAAGCCACAAGTGGGGACACGACTTCTTGGGTTATTATTCTGCCATCAACTGTCAACTGGACACTAAACTCCAAGAGGGCAAGGACCACATCAGGTTTTGCTCAGCATGTGTCATCCAGTACTTGGCACATAATAGGAACTCTTTCGGAAAAGTAAATAAATGAACAAATGATAAGGGAACCTTCCAGTGCCTTACTTATGCACTCAGCAAAACTTTAAGTCCAAATTAAAAAAGGGGAAAAGAAAGGCAAGGAGGAGATTGAAATATAAAACAGATGCCTGCTTTGGCCTCTTTGGCCGATATACTGGATGACATCCAAGAAACCAAGACAAATTGTCAGTAGTCACCGCCATAGAGAGAAACTGACAGTTCTGGTGACTTCAGTGCTGATATTAATTGGAACTGTACACTACAGCATAAAGTTATTCATCATCCCGAGTTTTAAATGCCAAATGAAATTTATCATGTAAATCTTTATGTGAATAGCAGAGTAGCTGGTGCCCTTGATAGAAATTTAATAAAACAAATAGAGAAATTATGCATATATACGGAGGGGATATTCAAAATTTTTAACAATGGGTATGACTCAGAAGCTGACCAGCAGACCAACCCTAAGCCACAGCAAGGCTGCACCTGTCCGTGCTGACATCAGGACTGCACACGGCTGTTGCTTATACTGGTGCTCAGAACCCTACAGTGCTCAGTTTTTAAAAGGCTCTTTTGCTGAGTGGAAGAGAGAGTGTTCAAAGCATTGTTGCATGCTACATAAGCAAACTCTTCCTCACAAATTCTTAGCCTGATGCTTCTCTGTCCAGTAGAGCAAGGCCTTACTCACTGTTCCTTCAACTTTGTCCTCCAGACTTCAGCAAACCGTCATACTGGCCACTTGCCTTGATATCCGTCATCCTTGACTCATCTAATTAGTGAACTGGCAGCACCTGTATGAGACCTGCCCTTCCTTCGTCCATATGCCAATTACCTCCACTAGCCTGCAACTGTCCCCAGTATCTGCCACCCACTCTCATCATGTATCTAACAAGAGGTTCCCAACAAGACTTAATCATAGAAAATAGTCAAAGAAAATTTTATGATATTGAGGACTGATGGTAGAAAACTTCCCTTCAAGAAGTTGCAGACTGATAATTATACTAGGAAATAAGCTTATAATCCCTTGAACAATGAGGGATCTGTGGGAGGATTTGTGGAGTGCTTCAAGAGCAGGTCTTAAAAGATGGTGAGGATTCAGAAAAGAAGGGAAGAAGTAGGGGGCACTCCTAGAAGAGAGAACAGTGTCAACAAAAGCAGAGGGTTGGAGATGCTTCATTTTCTATTAACGAGAGAGTACATACTTGTTCTGGGTGGAGAGGCCTGTTTGTGTAAAGCAAGTGCACACGTTTTGGAGGGTTTTGAATGCCAGCCTTAGGTCTCAGGACATGATCCATGTTGTAACTCCTGTACTCTTCCAGGCTGGATCTGGGAGCTGAGGCAGGATAAGAAGTAATGAAAGATTGACACAGGGGATTGCAAAGTGTAGGGTGGAGGGAGATCAAGAGACAGCAAACTGGGGCATGGCTAGAATCAGGATAAACTAATCAAAGAGGCAGAACTAGTTATGAGGTAACCAGGCTGACTTGGAGGTGCTGGGGTAGAGCAGGCTTTGAAACTGAAGTGGCAAGCAGCACCTGCAGCAACTCCCTAAGGCCCCAGAATGCAGCACAGAGCTTTCTAAAAGCCTTGTCTGGGAGAGGGAGGGTGCCATTAGAGAATGGAAGCATTTTGGACAATATATAGACGGCACAGGGTCATCACTGTGAAGGTTGTTGACCAGAAGCCAACAGAATGGTATTTTAGAAAAATGAATTAAGTAATTCCGTAGGAACAAAGTTAGAAAGGATAGCATATCAAGACATGATTTGTCTTTTCTTTTTTTGAGCTGGAGTTTCACTCTTGTTGCCCAAGCCAGAGTGCAGTGGGGCTATCTCAGCTCACTGCAACCCGGGCAACAAGAGGAAATCTATGTCTCAAAAAAAAAAGATTGAATTTGGGAGACTTGAACCTCTGTCTCCCAAGTTCAAGTGATTCTGCTGCCTCAGCTTCCCAAGTAGCTGAGATTACAGGCATGCGCCACCATGCCCAGCTAATTTTTTGTATTTTTAGTAGAAACGGGGTTTTACCATGTTAGCCAGGCTGGTCTCAAACTCCTGATCTCAGATGATCTGTCCACCTCGGCCTCCCAAAGTGCTGGGATTACAGGCGTGAGCTACGGCGTCCAGCCCAATGATTTTTAAAGTTACAAAAATCACTTCGAAAACACCAAGTTTGACTTTTCTTTGCTCACCAGAATACCTAACAGGCAGTTCATAGTTAATAAATGTTCAATGTGAAATGAATGCCCTCTGGAAAATGGTTGCTTTTGTTCTTACACTAAGAATATCTCCTAGAATAAAGTAATACATTAATATTGTGGTTTATACATCAAATTTCTGTGACTTTGGACAATATGAGTCACTTCTTTGCAACCTAGTAATTCTTGGATGGACTGAAAGCACTGGATTTCCAGACTTTCCAGGCTGAAGATCTGATGCTGGATTATTTGGTTGAAAGCAATAGAAATAGGTTCTTGCAACATTGCAAAAATTAATTTGTTGAAAGGCTGTAGGACAGGTCAGAGAATAAAAAGATTTGTTGGATAATTTGGCCTCAAGAGGCCAGACCCAAAGAAGCTTCAAGGATCGCAGCAGAGGGGACTTATAACTGTCTTTCTATGGTACTGCTATCAGATAATATAGTAGCTTCATCACCTTCCGTGTCAGTGTTTCAGCTGGTTTCAGCAACCAGTTCGAAACTTACATTCCTGGGGGAAAAAGTGTTATTGGCCAAACAAAGATCAAACATCAACCTCTATGTTGGAAGTAGACATCAGGATTTTGTTACTGACAAACCTGTCAAAACCATATATTGGGATGTCCAGGGGCAGCCCCCAAGGAAGGAATTCTAGGCAGACAAAAAATAATTGATGTGCATTCTGGGCATTTCCATTTACATATTTACCATCGAAGAAGAATGAACAGGTGATTGGACAAGATGCTACATAAGGGCCTTTCTACCTCTGAGAAGTCTACACATTAGAATTGACATTTATCGTTTCAGAGACCAAATCCTACAGATAAAGATGAATTCATGGACTGTGGAGCTTATCTACACGAGTCTCATTTCCTAGAAGTTTTCAATATTTTTTCAATATGTCTGCATGATCTGGTGATTTACATTTTTCTAATTACAGCATAAAATAATATAGAGTGTAGAATACATACCAAAAAATACACAGATCATAAGTGCTCAGCTCAAAGAATTGTCACAAAGTAAAGGATATGTGTAGCTCAGAACCCAGGTTGAGAAATAAAATCTAACCAGCAACCCAGAACATCTCCCTGATGCCCTCTCCCCCTTACTTCCCCCAACAAAAGTAACTGCTAAACTAACTTCTGTCTCTATCAATGAGTTTTGCCTGGTTTGGGGCTTTACATAAATTGAATCGTGTATTTTGTGCTCTTTTGTGTCTGGTTTATTTCATTCAACATTATGTTTTATGAGAGTCCCCGTGATGCTACAAGTCATTTGTTCTTTCTCTTTCCTGTATGTGGTGCTTTGTTTTATGAATACACTGCTGTTTACCCACTGTTGATGAACATTCTTTCCTGTTTTTGACTATTACTAATAGTGCTGCTATGAACATTCTGATACATGTCTTTTTGTGAATATATCCACTAATTTCTGCTGGGTATATACCAAGGAGTGGAATTGCTAGTTCAAAGAGTATGTGTTACATAAGTTCAGCGCTAATAGGTAGTACAAACAATTATCCAAAGTAGTTGTACAGATTTATGTTTTAATTAATTAATTAATTAAAATTTTTTTGAGACAGAGTCACACTCTGTCGCCTAGGCTGGAGTGCAGTGGCATGATCTTGGCTCACTGCAATCTCCGCCTCCTGGGTTCAAGCCATTCTCCCGCCTCAGCTGCCTGAGTAGCTGGGACTACTGGCACATGCTACCACACCCAGCTAATTGTGTGTGTGTGTGTGTGTGTGTGTGTGTGTGTGTGTGTGTATTTTTAGTAGAGACAGGGTTTTGCCATGTTGGCCAGGCTGGTCTTAAACACCTGACCTCAACTGATCCACCCACCTCAGCCTTCCAAAGTGCTGGGACCACAGGTGTGAGCCACCGTGTCTGGCCCAGATTTATGTTTCTAATAGCAGTGTGTACAAGTTCCGTTTACTCCACATCCTTGACAATTCTTCATTTTAACCAGTCTGGTAGGTGTGCAATCTCATCGTGACGTTAATTTAGATTTCTCAGATGACTCGTGAAGTGGATCATCTTTTCATATGTTGATAGGCCATTTGAAATACTCCTTTTTGAGGTGCCTGTCAAAATATTTTGCCCACCTTCTGATTGTGTTGTCTCTTTTTCTTACTGATTGTAGAGATCTTTACATATTCTGGACACAAATCCTTTTTGGGATATATATATTACATATATCTTCTCCCACTATGTGGTTTTCCTTTTTACTCTCTTAATCTTACCATTTGATGATCTTAAGTCCTTAATGTTTTTCATTTTGTCAGCTTTTCCTCTTTTCTTTTCTTTCTTTTCTCTTTTTTGGCAGGGTCTTGCTCTGTTGCCTAGGCTGGAGTACTGTAACATAATCATAGCTTCCTGCAGCCTTGAACTTCTTGGCTCAAGCTATCCTCCTGCTTCAGCCTCCCAAGTAGCTGGGACTATAAGCATGCACCACCACATCCAGCTAATTTTAAGTTTTTTTTGTAGAGATGGGGGTCTTACTATGTTGCCCAGGCTGGGCTCAAACAATCCTCCTAGTGTTCTGGGATTACAGGCGTGAGCCACCACGCCCAGCCCAGCTTTTCCTTTAGGGTTAGTGCTTTTAGTGTACTGTTTGAAAAATTTGTGACAGATAAATTGTAGTAACTGGAAAAATAGTATAGGTTCATACAAAACTAAAAATAAATTAAGAACAAAAAACATGGCATCCATTAACTTCAAGAAAAAAAATCAAACTAGAAACAAGACATAATTGCAGTATACCACTTGGTTCAACTGTGAAAATTATTTACACAATTATCATAATACAATCCCTGACTACTGATTTATCCAAAAGTTGTGATAACTTTTGAGGTCTCTGTGAGGGGCCAATAAGTAACAACCATTTTCCTAACCTGAGTTCTAAACCAATGGAGATATAATACAAAAGAACGGCAGAGAGAGGTTAAATGTCACTTTTATTATAATGGATTGGAGGCCAAGTTGCAGAGTGTAGCATCAAATGTTTTTGCAAAGTGGGATGGTTAAGACAAGACCAGACATAGATAGGATTAACCCCGCCATGCTGGATCAAGGTGGGCCTTCTCACATGGGTTCATCATGGTGCCCATGCAGCTAGCAGGAGCCCCTTTGGGACAGCAGATTGACATCCAACACCACTAGATTTTCAAGGGAGTAGTTTAGTTTAAAAAGGAAGAAACTTTATCTATAATTCTGGTAAAATGAAAATCACTCTAGGCAGGTATTCATGTAGGAGTATTTTTTTGTTTCAGCTTTTATTTTAGATACAAGGGGTACAAGCACAGGTTTGTTACATGGGTGTATTACATTCAAATAGGAGCACAGTAGCTGATAGGTAGTTTTGAACTCACACCCCACTGCCTCCCTTCCCCCTCTAGGTGCCTGCAGTGTTTATTGCTCCCATGTTGATGTCCGTTTGTGCTCGATGTTTAGCTCCCACTCATAAGTGAGAACATGCAGTATTTGGTTTTTGGTTCCTGCATTAATTTGCTTAGGATTATGGCCACCAGCTCCATCTATGCTGTTGCAAAGCACACGATCTCATTCTTTTTTCTGACTGCATAGTATTCCACGGTGTATCTCTACCACATTTTCTTTATCCAACTCACCATTGATGGGCCCCTAGGTTGATCCCATGCCCTTTACTATGTATGAAATGTGGCAATGTACATACAAGCACGTGTCTTTTTGATCTACTGATCTATTTTAAGAGTATGTTTTAATTAAGATGTAGCTAATGCTACGCAAAATAAACTAAGTTTATGATGTCTCAACCACAATATAAATTGAGTTATTGATCACGTAACAGGCCAAGTCACGTGTTTCTCATCAGTGGAGGCACCTCTGCCATTTTCCACACTTGACTTCCAGGGTTGCACTAGTCCTCTCAGCATATAGAAAGATGGCAGGGAGTTTCTTATGGGCCAGTCCTAGAATTGCCACTCATTTCCTCTTATGTTTGACCGGCTAGCGATCTAACTGCCAGGGAAGCTGCGAAATGTAGTCTAGCTATGAGTCCAGGAAGAAGAGCAGACTACAAATTTTGGTGAATGGCTGTCAGTCTCTGCCACTGAATATAAGGCTTATGTGGGCAGTACCTTTTTTGTTCCTTATTGCCTCTTGTGACTGACTCATAAATATTTGTGGAATAAATAATGTAGTGGGAGGAACATGAGCTTTGAAACCAAAAAGACCTGAATCCTAAACCAAGCTCTGCCACTTTCTAATTGTATTAATTTAGACAAATTACTTACATTTCTCCAGCCTCCATTTGTCATGTACAATGAAGATGAAAAATATATTTGTGATCTGCTTCCCAGGCCATACCAGCCTGGTGTGAGAATAGGTAGTGGTTGAAATTATGCCAACAAACATAATAATAGTGGCTGGCCCAGTGGTTCATGCCTGCAATCCCAGAACTTTGGGAGGCCAAGGCAGGAGGATTGCTTGAGCTCAGGAGCTCAAGACCAGCCTGGGCAACACAGTGAGACACAGTCTCTACAAAAAATTTTAAAATTAGCTGGGCCTGGTGGCATGCATCTGTAGTCCCAGCTACTTGGGAGCCTGAGACAGGAGGATTGCTTGAGTCCAGAAGTTCAAGACCAGCCTGGGAAACATAGCAAGGACCTGTCTCTATTTTTTTTTTTTTTAATTTTTTAAAAATAGTTATCATTTCCCTGGTCCTGCTTCTTCCCTAATATTTGTGAAACAGGCCTTTGATGTCCTCCCAAATCACTCTGGGAATGAGAAAGGGGCATGTAACATGGAGATAGTGGTTATCTCATATGCATTCTGTCACCAGGCTGGAGTGTAGTGGTGTGATCTTGACTCACTACAATCTCTGCCTCCCAGGTTCAAGTGATTCTCCTGCCTCAGCCTCCTGAGTAGCTGGCATTACAGGCTCACACCACCACACCCAGCTAGTTTTTTTGTATTTTTAGTAGAGATAGGGTTTCACCATGTTGGCCAGGATGGTCTCAATCTCCTGACCTTGTGATCTGCCTGCCTCAGCCTCCCAAAGTGCTGGATTACAGGTGTGAGCCACTGCACCCGGCCTCTTCTTTTTTTTAATGTATCTTTTTTTTTTTAGACAGAGTCTCGCTTTGTCGCCAGGCTGGAGTGCAATGGTGCGATCTCGGCTCACCGCAACCTCCGCCTCCAGGGTTCAAGCAATTCTCCTGCCTCAGCCTCCCAAGTAGCTGGGACTACAGGTGTGTGCCACCATGCCCAGCTAATTTTTGTATTTTAGTAGAGACGGGGTTTCACCATGTTGGCCAGGATGGTCTCCATCTCTTGACCTCGTGATCCGCCTGCCTCAGCCTCCCAAAGTGCTGGGAATACAGGCGTGAGCCACCGCGCCCAGCCCTTTTTAATGTATTCTTAAAGCACTATATTTGTCCAAGCAGCCAATAGAGTCTGCATTTCCCTGTTTTCTGCCTCTGGTACCCTGGAGTGAAGTCTGTGGCCAGATGGTCAAGGCTTGGGCTGAGGCTGCGGGTTCTCAACGCCTTCACGCTCCCAGATCACTGCGTGCTCTCGGTACCTTCCAGAGCCCTGTGGCTCTGCCACATATGCTGCCCAGCAAGGGTGCTTCAGGTCATACTATCTCACCTTAATAGCTTTCAAGTGAAGTGGCTTTGTTTGTTTGCTTCTGTTCTTTTATTCATTCTCACTAGACTAGGGCAGAAATCCCCGGAGCAGAGCCAGCACATAATGTTAGTGATAAGCAGCTTACAATATTCATGACATCCCTCCCTCCTTCACCCAAATTTGCCCCATTGTCCTCAGAATAAGCTCTCTCTCTCTCGACTTCTTTGATTCTTCAAGCAAATAGATCTCCTCCCACCAGACTTCCAGACACTTACAGATCTGTCAGAACTCTGGGCTGAACCTAGGTTTGTTGGCCCAGCTGGGATTCCCTGCACCCCACCCCTGTGCTTTTCTGCTTTGCAGGGTTGATGTTGGCATTCAATTAGATAAAGCAGGTAAAATACTAGAGTTGTTGGTGGCATCAAAAAGGCACATAGTACTTGTTGCTTCTTTGCATATTAGTTGGGCTACTTCTGGCATCACCAGCATTTACAGATACACATCATTTATTCTCCTGAAGGAAGGCTCTTGGCTACAAGCGCCCTTGAATTTGGGACAGATGGTATAAATACTACATTACCTTGATACTTAGGGCAGGGTCTGCAAATTCAGTTAATAGACACTCTTGGATATAAGACTAGGGTTTGCATTTTCCAAAATACGATAGAAAGCTGATGTGGGCCACAAGGGAGTGATACCATGAAAGCAACATATTCACACATGGTATTTCCAATTATCCACAGATATTTACTATTCAAATGGGGCATGGGAATTACCAAGGTAGTGCTAGGTGTCCCGACAACTGCTATGTGGACCCTTCATTCCAGTCTAACAGGAAGCCAGAATTATACCTCAAAATGCACATGGCAAAAAAAAAGTGCGTGGGGGGGAGATACGAAAGAGAGAAAATATGCAAAACAAACAATATTTTTAACAAATGTCTTCTGGATGAATTAGAGCAGAAAACAATAGAAATATGGAAAACAGGAGATGCTCGCAGTGACTAACGAATGAGCAGACGAGGGCCTGGACCAAAAGGACAGTTGTTGAACTTCTCTGATCATGGTAAGCATGAGACAGTGTAGAAGGAAAATTAGGAGAAGTGTTTGTTGGGTTAGACATGGACATGCGAGAGGAAAAGGAACAGAAAGAACCAAGAGGTTATCAGCTTGAGGAGCAGGGTAGTGCCCCTGAGCTTAAAGCATAGCACTGGCAGTTAGAAAACCTGTCCCTACCACTTTGAACAAACGGCTTAACCCCTCTTAGCCCACTCACTTCATTTGTAAAGTGCCTCTGCTCACCACATAGTAGTTTTGTAAAGCACGGATAAGATGATGTGCAAGAAAGCTGCAATGTGCTGGACAAGTGAAAGGCAGTCACGTTCCTCATCATTGTTATCAGTAGGGGAGCTGGAAGGGGAGCATAATTTGACTAAGAATATGAGAAATTCAATTTTAAACATGCTTAGATGTTGACATAACATCTAAGCGAAGGTAACAGAAAACAAGTCAATGTGGGGAATGACTTAAGGAGTTAATGAGTCAAGGCCATTATATACAACAACAACAAAATATATTTCCTTAAGATGCCAAGTCTAACCTGTCATTGATGGGCATTTAGGTTGATTCCATGTCTTTGCTATTGTGAAAAATGCTGCAATGGATATACATGTGCATGTGTCTTTATGGTAGAATAATTTCTATTCCTTTGGGTATTTACCCAGTAATGGAATTGCTGGGTTGGATAGTAGTTCTGTTTTTATCTCTTTGAGGAATTGCCACACTGCTTTCCACAACAGTTGAGCTACACTCCCACTAACAGAGCATAAATGTCCCATGGAATACTACGCAGCCATAAAAAAGAACAAGAGCATGTCCTTTGTGGGAATATGAATGGAGCTGGATGCCATTAGCCTTAGCAAACTAACGCCAGAACAGGAAACCAAATAGCACATGTTCTTAACTTAGAAGTGGGACCTCATAATGAGAACACATGGACACAAAGAGGGAAATAACAGACACGTATGCCTACTTAAGGGTGGAGTGTGGGAAGAGAGAGAGAAAAAATAACTATTGGGTCCTAGGCTTAGTACCTGGGTGAAAAAATAATCTGTACAACAAACCCCCATAACACAAGTTTACCTATATAACAAACCTGCACATGTCCCCTGAACCTAAAATAAAAATAAAATAAAAAGAGGCCAAGTCTTCTAATTTATTGAGGTGGTTTGGGATATAGGCTCAACTGAGGCTTATACTCACTTGCATAATATAGTAAGTATACGCAGTATAACTGAGCAATAGTGTTACTGGTATTTCTGTGCTATGGGAGCTTGAATGTGGCTGCTTTAACACTATAGACCCTTGACTGGAGCCTCGTTCATCAATGTCCTTGGATGTCCACCTATGAAGTACACAAAAATAGCAAAAGCAAATTTGACTAAAATGAGGTGTGTTGGGGGAGGGGAATGGTGTAGGAGTAAACAGAAAAAAAGAAAAGAAAGCAAGAATAAAAGCAAGAAAGTAAACGGAGATGCTGAGTAGACGATATTTGCCCATGGGATGCAACTATAAATAAAACAGAGGAAAAAAGATTTTTATATACTTAAGAATGTAAATCAATGAACTGGACTGAGTATTGTATAATAACTGTAAGGCATACGATTGTGATGAAAGAAACCTCATTTCCTTTTCGTAAGAGAAAGCCACAGGTAATCACCCTTTGTAAAATGAGTTATTTTGCATATATGAAAAGAAAATTTGCTGTTTGAAGGCATCCCATGATGGTTCCTCATATAAAGTAAGAGTTCACTTCATGAAGCATTCACTCCCATGTGTGAAATGGATGGATTGGTTGATTGCACAATGTATCACTTGTGTAGACCTGTATCGTCATCATTAAAATAAAGATGATGTTGAACCTGAAGTTCGACTAGAGATAACCCATTTTCTACCTTCTCTCCCGAGTACATCTTCTTGAATAAGTCCCCTGGAGATGCCACACCACATCTCCTTCCAAAAGTAACCAAAAAACGAGTGACTGAAGAAAGAGTGGGTCCCGGACCTAGGGCCCTCTGGTGCAAAAAGGTGAGCTAAGCAAGTCACTTTCCCTCTCTCAGGGTTTAGGACTAAGGAAAAAACAAAGCAGTGGTGTATGAAATCGAAAGGATTCAAATTGCCAACCAAAGTTCAAGAGACGAGAAGCAACGATAACGCAGAGGAAGCTGCCAAGAGACAGAGGAAATGAATCTGTGTAAAGAAGCGGAATACAGGAGCTGTGGGATCAGGATCTAGGAGAAAAGATGAGACAGGCACTCTTAGAAAGGCTTTACTTTAAAAGCAGTTTAAGTGGAAGGCCAGTTGAAGTGGAAGCCAGTTGCAAAGTATGTTGATGGGTGGGTGGGTGGAGGTGACAAGAGAATATCACTGCTTGGGATTTCAAGAGACTGAGTGGAATGTGAACCATCCTGTATGGGAGGATGAGGTCTCACGTATGTAGGGAAAGTAGGACTTTGCTTCCCTGTGAGCCAGGTAAGCTAAGAACTGGAAACTGCATTTACAATGGGTGATAAAATTGACCTGATAGAACTAAAAACCACATGATAAACTATTTACGAAACAAGCTTTTAATGGGTTGTTAGATTAATTTAGGTTTAAACACTGGAACCATGCACCTGCAATTTACCAACTTTATGTAGTATGTCATCTAAGATTTCCACATACTGTAGTAAACTGGCTTTGCAATCTCACTCATTGTCCATGTAAGTAGGAATAAAAGGAAGAAATATAGCAGAGACCCTAAAGAAAATAAAAAACAAACTATATCTGCACTCTTAAGGACATGGTCCACTCTTCTAAAAATGCTTGTTTTTTGATAAACTTAAAAATCTTACCCTCTCTCAAGATTCTGACACTATCACCTATCACCTCAGGGCAATGTTTTTCAAACTGTAGGTCATGAAATCAATTTGGATGGTCATGACCAGCATTTTTTAAAAAGAACGGTATGTACTGTTTTTTAAAAAAAGATGTTTTGGTTGTTTTAATCACACACACACACACACACACACAATGTGTACTGAGTTAACATGTAAAATGTACTTCTTACTGTGGTTCACACCAAAAATGTTAGAAAAACATTTCCCTCTCCCTGGCCTCTCTATTGACATTATTTTATTTTCTGCATATGTCTAGTTTTACTTTTTTTTTTTTTTTTTTTGAGACAGAATCTTGCTCTGTCCCCCAGGCTGGAGTGCAGCGGCATAATCTTGGCTCACTGCAACCTCCGCCTCCCAGGTTCAAGTGATTCTCCTTCCTCAGCCTCCTGAGTAGCTGGGATTACAGGCTCGTGCCACCATACCTAGCTAATTTTTGTATTTTTAGTAGAGGTGGGGTTTCACTATATTGGCCAGGCTGGTCTCAAACTCCTGACCTTCAGGTGATCCTCCTGCCTCGGATCTCCACTCCCAAAGTGCTGAGATCACAAGCATGGGCCACTGTGCCCTGCCCTGACTAACTATTTTGTTTCTAATTTTTGGCAGAGACAGAATCTCACTTTGTTGCCCAGGCTCAGTTTTACTTTCTTTAGTTCACATGATAAAAACAAAATGCCTCATTTATTTTTCAAATATTAAAAAATATCTTGTAGTCCAAGTGTGGTGGCTCATGCCTGTAATCCCAGCCCTTTGGGAGGCTAAGCAAGCAGATCACTTGAGGTCAGGAGTTTGAGACCAGGCTTGGCCAAAATGGTGAAATTCCATCTCTATTAAAAATACAAAAATAGCTGGACGTGATGTTGGATGCCTGTAATCCCAACCACTCAGGAGTCTAAGGCAGAAGAATCACTTGAACCCGGGAGGCAGAGGTTGCAGTGAGCCGAGATCACACCACTGCACTCCAGCCTGGGCAACAGAGCGAGATTCTGTCTTAAAAATAATAATAATACATATATAACAAAAAAGAAAAAAATACATATATATACATATGTATTTTTTAAGATGGAGTTAAAAAACCAAATATATATTATATATAATATAATGTACATATTATATATATATTAAATACTTTGAAAAAACATGTTCAATCCAAGAATGTATATATATATATATTTTTGAGATGGAGTTTAGCTCTTATCGCCCAGGCTAGAGTGCAATGGCACGATCTCAGCTCACTGCAACCTTCGCCTCTGGGTTCATGTGATTCTCCTGCCTCAGCCTCCCAAGTAGCTGGGAATACAGGCACCCATCACTATATCCAGCTAATTTTTATATTTTTAGTAGAGACAGGGTTTCACCATGTTGGCCAGAGTGGTCTCGAACTCCTGACCTGGTGATCCACCCACCTTGGCTTCCCACATTGCTGGGATTATAGGCGTGAGTCACCGTGCCTGGCCCTAGAATGCATATTCTATCTCCTCCCTGCACCTGGGAATTCTTATATTTCCCCTAAGTGTCAAGCATCCCCCTGGTTGAGAATCGCTGGATGAAGGCATAGGGAACCCTTGCCTTTTGAATTACAGTAGCAGCATCAATTCTCAGCAAGGAAGCCCTATAAACCTTCTGTTTTGAGTTTTTGCTGACCTTATTTCTTCAGAAAGAATGCAGAGGTCAGTGGGCCCCCAAGAATCTTACAAACTGATATTTAGGTTCTGTGAATTCTCAGGCTGATTGTTCAGGTTAAAAGGTTGCCATTCTCTGTATGCTTCTATTGTAGAAATGTTAATATTTGAGGAGAGAATCTTCAAAATATTAAATAGCTGGTCAGCATGGCTACTGACCATCAACAACAAAAGATGCATTCTACCTGAAGTTCACTTAGCAAGGGAGGAAAAGTGGAGGATTAAATTCCTAGTCCTCTCCCAAACAATACTCATGAATTTTAATAAGACACCTCAGAGCAAGTTAGAATTGGCCAATGTCAAATGGCAATGGTGGCCAGCTGTGGTGGCTCACACCTGTAATTCCAGTACTTTGGGAGGCCAAGGCACGTGGATCACTTGAGGCCAGGAATTTGAGACCAGTCTGGCCAAAATGGTGAAACCCCATCTCTACTAAAAATATAAAAATTATCCAGGCAAAGTGGTGCATGCCTGTGGTCTCAGCTACTCGGGAGGCTGAGGCATGAGAAGTGTTTGAATCCAGGAAGCAGAGGCTGCAGTGAGCCAAGACTGCGCCACTGCACTCCAGCCTGGGCAACAGAGTGAGACTCTGTCTCAAAATAAAAATAAAAATAAAAAAATGGTAACAATGAAGATTAAACTTTTTTTTTAATATTGAAGTTTTTTTTTGTTTTTTTTTTTTTTTTAATAACCAGGCATGG